>APFE030618885.1:0-41487 GCA_000404065.3 Pinus taeda
CCTCCTCTGGCCCAATGCCTGTATTTATAGTACTCTAGAAGAAGTTATTCAGTTCCAACATCAATGGGATACTCCCTCTTTTGGATGGGGTAGCTCCTCTCTTGATGGGATAAGTTCCTCTATCATAGGGATGCATGGACCATCTGGAGGCGCTCAATACACGTCAAACACTCTTCTAGAAGGCTCTAGAAGTGACCACAAGTAACTTTTTTAAGATGACACCCGTGCCTTTTGACCTTTACAGGGGTACGAACCCATCCTTTAGCTTACAGAGCGTACAAGTATGCAGGTACAATGAGTTTGGGATGCGTACACGCAAGCAAGGTAGAGAGAACCTGCGTACCCAGAGATAAACATGTTTTTAGTGATTTTCTCTCTTTTTTGAAGCTTGACATGAAGAGCAGAGGTATTAGGCTTGACAAGGAGGATAATATGACTATTGATGGAGCCATATTAACTGCAGATAGTCATGGTGACAAATTTCAGTGTAACAGCTTGGTAAACCATTTGGTGAGCAACTGATCAACAATCTCAAATTTGATCAGGTGACATCTACATCTCCATTCATGGATGTGATCAGAGATGTGTGTCACAGTATCTTGCTTAAGCGATGTGAGCAAATAGGTGCTAGTTTCATAGCAAACCGGCAACTAGAAATGTGTGAGGAAAGCCGTGGCTAAAGAGTTGAAGTCATGGTAATTACATCGAGGGAGCGCGATGTACCACTTGGCTGCAACACCTGTGAGGGTTTGTTGGAAAAGACGGAGACAAATAGAATCATCAACGTAGGAATTATAAGAGCACCAGAGGTGATATGTTATCAAATGGGCTTGAGGATTTTCTTTTGCTTTCCCATCGAACTTGGGACAATCGCTCGGGATCTTGGATGGAACGAGAGGCTAGTATGGCAAATGAAGAATTGGTTCATTCATGAGTTGAGACACATTTGGCAACTCTAGTGTCGCCAAGAACGACAATTGAGTATTGAAACGCATTGGAGGTCGATAAGCGAGTCCAACCAAAGGATCCCATCCCTACTGGTAGGGATTTTTCCCTTGGAACTGTCCAGCCATAGGTTGTTGATAAGAAACATACGGGTTAAGAGGTTGTTGAGCCTGTTGACCTTGGACATATGGATATTGCACCTGTTGTCCCTAAACATATGGGTTTTGAACATGTTGACCCTAAACAAGAGGATTTTGGACCTTTTGTCCTTGGACAAAAGGATTCTGAACCTGTTGCCCTTGGACATTGGGATTTTGGGCCTGCTGGTGTAGGACTTGACTCTGACCTTGTCCTTGCAAGGGATGACCCGGTTGATATGTATATAAGGGTTGTTTCTGCCCAGGTTGGCTTTGGTACTACAAGGATTGACCATGTGACTGCAAAGGATGTCCATGAAGCTGTAGAGGTTGGCTTGGCGAAGACATAGGTTGGGAGGTTTGCGGAGCATACTGCATCTTCTACTGCATGGTTTACTGCAACTATTGTGAGGGTTTCCCCTGCGGTTTTTGTAGTTTTCCTTGTTGCGGTATCATCTTCCCTTGTTGTTGTGTGGATGACCCTTGCTGTAACAAAGGTTTCCCTTGTTGCTGCAAGGGTACTTGAACATTTCTTGGAATATTTCTGAACTGTATATGGCCATAGCCACCCTGAAAAGTGGACAGACTAGGCTGAACATATTGTCTAGACTAAAGGACGTAAGGCAGATGGACCACTCCTTGCGAACCATATGGAACATAAGTAGCTTGGTACTGAACCTGAGCCTCATAAGGCTGTTGATACTAGAAATTGCTTGACCTAGATGGACCAATGGGATTTTGGACCTGCTGGTGCTAGACATTTCTTGATCCAGTAGGACCATCAGGGTTTTGGATAACACCAAAAGAAGGCTGGTTCATCCCAACCATTTGAGCCTGTGAGCTACTCAAATTGGTTGTGTTTGACATCATAGGAAAACATAGATTCTACCCCCCAGGTGGTGGCACAGCTTGTCCACTTACTGGAGGGATCGAAGAACTGATAATAACATGCCTCGAGACTGTCGGTTGAACTGGGTGGGTGACTGGTACAGATGAGACAAGAGGGTTCAGAATGGTGGGTTACATCAAGACTGAGGTAACAGCCTATTGGAGGTCGGGTTCGCAATGAACAGACCTATAGTTGATCCAAATCGGATCCATAAACGACTGTCATATAACTGTGACTAAAACAGGTCGAAAAAATCCTTGAAGAATCCAAACCACAGTAGAAAACACCCTGAACCAATGGCCATGGTAGCCGACATGGAACAACGAGGACCTCGATCAACGTGCACTAACCAAGGCCCATGGAGACTGCGCAGGAGGTCAAAATAGCCCCTGGGAGCCCTGAATTGGGAAAAGAAGCTGGTTTTTGATGCATGTTAGCGCTTAGCACTAACGCGCATTGCTGGGCAAACAGGGCCAAAATGGTAGAGCTTAAGCGCTTGGTCACGTTGGGAGCTAGGGGACCGCAGGCGAAAAAAGGTAAAAAGCGCCAACATCTGACGGTGGGACCCATGGCCTAGAAACCGGCAGTTTGATCGGGATGCCCTTGAATGGTAAGTGGTTTTGGAGAAAAAGGAAAGATCACAATCAGCGATCGACGCGTAGCAGCGGAGGAGAGAGAAAAATCGCCGCGATTGCGTGTTATCGGTCGAGCAAGTCAACCATGCTTGACATGCGAATGACATTGGATCTGGAGGAGCCCATATCAAATGGATGAGATTGCACCCGATAGACAGAGCGAAATTGATAGGGGATTAATCTGTGATTTAAGAGGATTTGGAATCCGTTGACTGCCACATTGGAGAAAGCAACAAATTGACAAGCGGGCTAGTGCAGTTCCGATGGAGACACGTGGCTACTTCTTGAGCATTATGGTGATGCCGAATAGGGAATTCCAAGCACACAGGTGACAGGAGAATCGATGCAGGAAGGAGAGGAAACAAACAGACACGGAGGTCGAATGGCTAAAGCCATGAGCAGAGACACTGAACGAGAGATCAAAAGAGAGATTCAGATCGAAGAGTCCAAGCGACCAAGAGAGATAGTGAACAGTGAACCCTGAGGGGAGGACTGAGCACATAGAGCAGCAGAGCCAAGCAGAGGAGAAAGAGGGCCGAGCTAACCACAGGCAGCATCGAGCACCAAAGAGCTTGAAGAAGCAAGCCTTCCCATAGAGGAATCTATCCGGATTGAGCATCACAGTTGGCTCTTTCCACGGTAGACCGATAGTCGCAGAGCAGGTAAGAAGAATAAGAGTCTATGTACTCCAAGTGGCTTGGGGAATCCAAGAACCACCCTGCCAAGCAAAATCTGCTTTAGGAGAACTCATATTGAGTCCCTACATTTGTAATTCTCTGCTTAAAGACACAATAAAACAAGGCCGCCACTGAAGCTGGACCGGAGACGTAGCCCTAGAGACTAGTGTGAACTCCTTATTAAAAACTGTTTGTGTCTAGTATTGCTTACTATATTTCTCTGTTGTCTTTCCATTCAAAATGTATGTGTATATGCAATCTGATCGATTCGTTGTTTCAATCACACAAAACACACACCAACACATGAGTCTGTAATACCTTTGTTTATTAAATCTTCAACTGAGGTCACTCATAGGGTCAGAATCAGATCAAGTGGTATCAGAGCTCTAGGCTGTAAGGTTAGACAAGCTTGTGTTGGTTCAGCTGTGAATGTTCACTAGATCAAAGCTCAAATTAGGAGAAGGAGAGTTGGTGGAAACTAATCCTGAAATTGGGAGAGTCTATTCTCGGAAGACAATGTCAGAAGAAGGTTCTACAGGGCTAGACCCCCAGTTCGTAGAAATTTTCCTAGCTATGAAGTCTATGGTAGAAGAAATGTATAGGCACTTTAGAAAGCATAAGGATGAAGATTCATCAGTCTCTAAACAAGATAAAGAAGAAGATGAATCTCATTCTCATGACCACTCTAAAGGAAAGGGAAAAGAAGAAAGATTTCCTACACCTCCTAGTAGCCCTGTGCATAACAAGAAGGCATCCTTGATTAAATTGGATGTCAAATTTTATTTTCCTATATATGATGGAGAGATAAATGCTAAAAAGTTGGACAATTGGATTAGATAAATTGATGTGTATTGTACGGTACAAAACATAGACTCAGACATGAGTAAGATTCAGCTGGCAAGCGTATGCCTGGGAGGCACTACCTTGGTTTGGTAGGATGGAAAAACCCAAGCTGATATGAAGAAGTATGGTAAGACCATCTCTGTCTGGAGTCACTTTGTCTCTGTCATCAGAAAGTAGTTCTATCCATTGGCCTACATGCAACGAGCCATGATGAATTGGCAAACTCTTTGGAATTTGAAAGGGCAAAGTGTGCAAGGGTATACTCAAGAATTCAAAAAGAGAGCATTGATGTTGGGCATCTCATTAGACTCACCAGAAATGCTTTTGAAGTACATTGGTGGTCTACACAGCTACATGAGGCATACCATCCTCATGTTTAATCCCACTAGTATAGATGAGGTATCTATACAAGCTACTCATCTAGAAGCTAGAGGAAAGAATGGAAATCCAGAAGTTGGGGGACCATCCCAACCCACTGTAAGCAAGAGAAAGGAGAAAAGGAAGCAGAACTGGAAAGTAAGGAAGGCTAACACTACACAAAGAGGCAAAGCTTCATGCACTCACTGTAAAAAGGAGGGGCATGATGATGATGATGATGATGAAGAAGACTGCTGTAGCTATTCAGAAAGATTTGGGGTTAGACTCAGGAGATGAAACAATCATTGTAGCCACAGGTATAAAAGGTAAGATTTCTGAAGCATCTACTAGTAATTATGCTCAATCTGTCATTGATGAAGAACATGAGAGAAAAAGACATGAGCTATTCCATAATCGAGTCATTTCCAAAAATCAAACGATTGATACTTTGTTTGATAGTGGCTTCCAAGTAAATCTAATTTCTGAAGCAATTGTAAAGAAATTGGGATTAACAACTACACCTCATAAGAAACCATACCCATTAGGATGGTTGAATGATAAAGCACAACTACAAGTGACTAGACAGTGCAAACTAAAGTTTTCCTTTGGGTCAACATTTGTAGATGAGGTTGAGTTAGATGTAATTCCTTTGGATATATGTGGAATTGTTTTAGGAAGTCCTTACTTGTACAATAGAAAAGCTATTTTCTATAGAGCTGAGAACAAGTATCTACTTGTTAAAGATGGAATCGAATACTTTGTAAGAGCTCACAAGCTCAAGAATAGTTATACTCTCATAAACTCAGGACAGATGAAAAGAATGATAAATTGATGCAAACAGTTCTTACTGATGGTTGTAAAGGAAAAGACACCTTATAAGACCAATATATTTGAGGGTTGTAATGCTGATCAACAAGTTGATATAGAAAAGATTGTTTCAGAGTATGATATCTTATTTCAAGAACCTAAAGGTCTACCACCCAAAAAGGGAATAGTACATGATATTATTTTGCAGCAAGATGTTCCTTTGCCTAACATTGGGATGTATAGGTTGTATGCTTTAGAGAATGCTGAAATCAAGAAGCAGGTGCAGGAGTTGCTCGAAAAAGGGTTCATCAGGCCTAGCACATCACCATGTGGGTCACCAATCGTTCTGTTGAGAAAGAAAGATGGCTCGTGGAGAATGTGCATTGATTACTGAGCATTGAATAAGATAACAATAAAAAACCGTTATCCTCTTCCTCGCATAGATGATCTTTTAGATCAATTGAAGGAAGCTGTTTATTTTACCAAGCTGGATTTGCACAGTGGATACCATCAGGTCAGAGTTGCAGAGAAAGATGCATGGAAGATTGCTTTCAAAACAAAGCAGGGATTGTATGAATGGCTGGTTATGCCTTTTGTCTTGACCAATGCCCCTGCTACTTTCATGAGATTAATGAATGATGTACTCAGACCTTTTCTTGATGATTTTATTATTGTGTATCTGGGTGACATTCTGATTTTTAGTAAAACGTGGGAAGAACATTTAAAGCATGTTAAGAAGACATTAGATGTTTTGAGAAGAGAAAAAATTTATGTTAAACTCTCCAAATGTGAATTTGGCAAAACCTCTCTAAATAATTTGGGTCATATAGTAGGGGGAGGTGAATTGAAAATAGATCCCTCTAAAGTGGCAGTCATCATGAACTAGCCTAAACCAAAGTCTATTACAGAAGTGAGAAGCTTCTTAGGAGCAGCACAATATTGAAGGAAGTTCATTTCAAACTTTTCCTCAATTGCAGCTCCCTTACATGCTTTGACAGGATTGAACAAGGTGTTTAAGTGGGGAGGCAAACAACAGAAAACCTTCGACACCTTGAAAAAAAGAATTAGTACAACACCTGTACTAACACTACCAGATCTACAAAGACCATTTGAGATCAAAACTGATGCCAGTGACTATGCCATGGGAGCAGTGTTGACACAGCACAGTAAACCCATATGTTATCATTCTGAGACTTTTAACCCTGCAGTAGTTAACTATCCTACCTATGATAAAGAATTGTATGCATTAGTTCAGAGTGTGAAAAAGTGGAAACATTACTTAATGGGCAAGGAAACAGTAATACATACTGATCATCAACCACTTCAATACCTACACTCCCAAACTAAGTTGCAACAATCAAGACATTACAGATGGATGGGGTTCCTACAACAGTTTCATTTAGTCATCAGATATAAAAAGGGCATACATAACAAGGTTGCATACATGTTATCTAGATCCATTATAAATGCATCTACCATACTTAAGCATAATTATGTGCTACATGAAAGCTACATAGAACAATATGCTCAGGATATGGACTTTAAAGATGTATATGCAACTTTGAGTCAAGGCAAAAGAGTAGAAGAATTGGACTATCATGTGAAGGACTGACTCTTATATTATTGTGGGAAACTTTGCATTCCACAAACTGAGAGAGTAAAGATAATTAGGGAAGCACACACTTCTATGATATCAGGTCACTTTGGGGTAAGTAAAATAGTTGCACAACTGCAAAGGTTTCGTTATTGGCCGAAAATGAATGAGACAGTTTCTAGATATGTAAAGGGGTGTGCTATGTGTGCTAAAAGCAAGCCCAGCAAAAGAAAACTAGGCTTGTACACTCCATTTCTAGTTCCTTCTCACCCTTGGGAAAGAATTTCCATGGATTTCATTGGAGGACTGCCTAAATCTAGAAAGGGTCATGATTATCTATATGTTTTTGTGGATAGGTTTAGAAAAATGTGTATTTTGATACCCTATAGTAAACAGATTACAACTGAACAAACTGCAAAATTATTCTCTAAACATGTATGGGTTCATTTTGGATTACCCACTTCCATTGTATCTAATCGAGAAACCCAATTTGTGGAGAAGTTTTGGTCAAGTCCGTGGGAACTAATGGACACCAAATTAAAGAAAAGCATAGCTTTTCATCCACAAACAGATGTTAACAGGACAGTGATCCAGTTACTGAGAGGATATTTCAGCAAACATCCTAAGCTTTGGGATGAGCACTTGTGCTATGTTCAGCATGCTTACAATAGAGCCAAACACTCTTCTACATAGAGATCTCCTTTTGAGACCTGTTTTGGTTTCATACCAAGGTCTCCTTTGGATTTTATCTTTGGTAAAGATACCATGGTTGATAAACATAGTGATGTGGACAAGGCAACTAGGTTCATTGAACAGATCCAGGAGATCCACCAGGTAGTACAGGAATAGCTGGAAAAGAGCCAGGCCAAGTACAAGGCTAGGCATGATAAGCATCGGATGGAGCATAGTTTTCAATTTGGAGACCAAGTCTGGTTGTATATCAGCAAGGACAAAATGCAAGGTGAAGGTAAAAAGCTAAAACCTATCAGGTATGGACCCTTCAGGATACTTGAGAAAATTGGTGAGAATGCTTTTTTCCTTGATCTACCAACTTACATGCACATCTACACAGTTGTGAACGCAGATTGCTTGAGGTTGTTTGAACCTTCAATGATTGAGGACCCTAAAGAGCAGAGTCAATTACCTTCTGTTGATGACCTGCTACCTGAATACCATAATGAGTTAAAGGAAGACACAGTGCTGGATAGAAACGTAAGGACGATGCGCAGTGGACAAGTGGAATACCTCAGGATTGGACTTAAGGGTTCAAAGGCAAGCAGTGCGAAGTGGATTGAGATTAGATAAGTGAGACAACAGTTTCCTCACTTAATCGATGCTGAAGAAAACCAACTTTTGGTGGTCCAAGAGATTTTTCAATAGGGAGGCCCTGATCCAAATCGGATCCACAAAAGACTGTCAAGAACCTTGACTGTATTGAGTTTAACAAATCCTTGAAAATTCCAAAATAGCGATCAAAAAATGCCTTGAACCAGTGGCCATGGCAGCCGACGTGGAACGACAAGGACCTCGGTCAAAGCACGCTGGCTGAGGCCCATGGAGACCACGCAGGCAGCTAAAAAAGCCCCTGGGAGCCCCAGATCGGGAAAAGGAGGCAATTTTGATGCACGCTAGGTGAACAGGGCCAAAATGGAAAGGCCTTAAGCACTCGGTCATGTTGGGAGCCAGAGAACCGCGGGTGAAGAAGAAAAATAGCTAAAGGACGAAGGTGGGAACCATGCTCTGGAAAACCAATGGTATTGATCGGGGTGCCCTTAAACGATAAGAGGTTTTGGAGGAGAGCAGAGAGATCCCACTCAACAATCAATGCTTGGCAGTGGAGGTGAGAGAAAAACCACCGTGATCGCACGCTATCGGTTGAGCAAGTCAACCACGCTTGACGTGTGTTTGACGTTGGATCTGGAGGAGCCTAGATCGGATGGCTGAGATTGCACCCGATAGAAAGAAGCGGAATCGACGGGGAATTAAGCCACGATTTAAAAGGATTTGGAATCTACTTGACTGCCACGGTGGAGAAAGAACATATCCACGACATAAATGAAGAAACGAGCCGACGAAGCATGCTGGCACCAGTTAGATGGGGACACGTGGCACTCCCTAAGTGTTCATGCTGACGCCGAACAGGGAAATCCAAGCATAGCTGTAGAAGGTGAATCGATGCAGGTGGGAGAGGAACCGAACAGGCATAGGGATCGAACAGTTAAAGCCATGAACGGAGACAGTCGAATTTGTTGGAGGATTTGGAGAGGAGTCCAAGCAACCAGAGAGACAATGAATAGTGAACCTTGAGAGGAGGACTGAACAGAGAACAGTAAAGCCAAGTAGAGGAGACAGAGGGCCAAGCTGACCACAGGCAACGTCGAGCACTAGAGAGCTTGAAGATTCAAGCCTTCCCATAGAGGAAACTGTCTGGATTGAGCATCAAAATTGGCTCTTTCCACTGTAGACCAAGGGTCATAGAGCTGGTAGGAAGAACAAGAGTCTGTGTACTCCGAGTGGCTTGGGGAATCTAAGAACCACCCTGCCAAGAAAAATCTGCTTCAAGAGAACTCATATTGAGTCCCTGTATTGTAATTTCTCTGCTGTAGGACACAATAAAACAAGGCCACCATTGAAGCTGGATCAGAGACATAGCCCTGGAGGATAGGGTGAACTCCTTATTAAAAATTGTTTATGTCTTAGTGTTGCTTATTGTATTTCTTTGTTGTCTTTCCGTTTAAATGTCTGTGTATTGGTAATCTGATCAATTTGTTATTTCAATAACACAGAACACACACCAACACATGAGTCTGTAATACCTTTTGTTTAATAAATATTCAACTAAGGTCACTCATAGGGTGATTATCAGATCAATAGTGGTCTCAAATACTTGGGTTTCCTTTTAAAGCCAAATAATTATGGAAAGGAGGATTGGAAATGGGTAATGTCTAGAATAGAACAAAGAATCACTATTTGGTGAACTAGGTGGATCTCACGGGGTGGTAGGTGTGTGCTCATTAACTTTGACATTGAGCATATTTGAGTCTTTTGGAACTCCCTAGCACCATATTGCTAAAGGAATCTTGTAGAAAATAAGAAGATGTTACTTCAATTATATTTGAAAAGGGAGCAATGTATTCAAGGGTTCCCATCTAGTTCGTTGAAAATTGTTTTCTACTCCACAAAAACTTGGTGGTTGGGACTTAAAGATATTCACCTTTTTGGCCGCTCACTAGCACAAAAATGATTATGGAAATTGATTACTAAATAAAGCTTATGGAGAAGGACTTTCATCCAAACTCTCTCTTATACTAGATAAGAATAGAAAGGAAGAACATTTAGAATGTCTCCATTCATTGGAAAGAACTAACCCGAGCCTTTCCATTGATTAGAAAATACTTGTCTTGGAGGGTTGGGAATGGTACTCAAGTGATATTTGGTTCTGATTCCATCTTAGGTTGTTGAAGAGTTGTTTTCCTTCCGTAAGAATTTGTAACTCACTTGTAGGGGATGGGAAGATGTACTTTAAACATGGTGGACAAGCCTTGGGAAACTACATTCTGGTCACAAGTGTGGCTTACAACACATGATCTTGGTCAGGGAATTGGAGTAAGGTAGGCATTAGATGCATACTTGGCAGAACCTTAGGACAACTTGCATAAGGTTGAAGCATGTACCTGATGAACTATGTTGGGCTGAGAACAATGAGGGGAAATTTATTCTACTAAAATAGGTTATTTGTCTTCTCTAGCTCTTTAGAGGTCAAGGAAGTTGGGTGGTGGTCCAAGTTGTGTAAGGTGGGAATTCCCTCCAAGTGCATGTTGTTTATGTGGATAGTATTGATGAATTAGGTTTTTACTTTGGATAGGCTTAAAAAAAACACACTATAAGTGTTTATGTGGATGGTATGGATGAATTGAATTTTCATCTGGGATAGGCTTGAAAAAGAAACATTGTAGGGTCTCTTTGGTGTACTCTATGAAAATTCCAGGCTGAAACAAATACTTATTTCTTTATGAGTTTCACTTGCGTTGCGCAGGTGTGGAAAGAAGTAGAGGAATTTTTGGTTCTGTTCAACTTATGGTGAAAGCCTTCCCTCGTAAAAAATGTTAATGAATGGTTTGAAAAGAGAGAATTGAAGAAACATTGAGTTGTTTCCTACCTTGTTATCTGGAGAATCTGGTTAGCATGAAATTCCAGTGTATTTGAAGGGATGCAAACTCCCCCATTTCAAGTCACTTCTTAGGAACTTGTAATTCTATCTATCTTTAGGACTATAGAAAAAATATGTAGGCCAAGGATGATAAGTAAGCTCTCCATTAATAAATCATTCCCCTGGAGCTCCTTTTATGGGGATTTTTAACGTTACATGCAATGTTTGTGGTGTGGAATTTGTTCATGTTCTTTCATATTCTCATGTATTCAAAGGAAAAGAAAAAAATAGGAAGGGGGTCCAATAATTTACAATAATTTAAGCTTTTTCCATTCCAATTAAAGACTACTCTAAACAAAGGTATAGAGTCTAGACAAGCTTCGAGACATTAGTGACTCAATTTACTCAATTTTATGAATGAAAGAATCCATGTTCAAAACACATGGTTACACTCTCCAACAATACTTTTAAAAGACCTACCCCATCATTTCCAGCTAATTTTCTTTTCTCATGTATTTTGAAAGCACAACATGTAGACATATATCCTTTCCAAGGAAGGTATTCATGGGCTGCAAGATCAAATTTCTGAATATAAGTTTGTTGAAGGTTCCTTGATCTCATATAGGATTTGTCTTTCCTCTGAATTGTAAGCGTTTGTGGGTTGAAATATTTATGTAATTATGGACTGTTTTAATGGAATTTGTTAATAATTTAATTTGTTAGTATGTTGACAACGGTCAATCTGTCTTTGCTATGGAGCATTTTTCTAGAGATATATGATTTGTAAACAATTCTGGAAGCTATGATAATCCAAATCATAGGTGGATGGGCTATTATGAAATATTTTATTGAACATGTGTAGTTGTTGCACTACGAAGAATGTATTTTTTATTATTTTTGGAATAGAAAATACATTTTTCTAGAGGAAAAGAAATCTTGAGAGTTAAGTTTGCACCACCTTATTGATCTTTTGATAAATTTCTCCATTAGGATCCTTCAACACTTTAATTTGATTTCTAATTTTTTCTATCATTTTTCCCTAAAGAATAGGAATTAGTGTCAAGATATCTAATGGCCTTCACTGTAAATTCCACAAAGGCTATCATAGTGTTGACAGTGTTGGACCTGCCAACATGTCAAGGGATTTTCTCGGTAATAAGTCCCAACTAGAACTCAAATTGTTTGGTGTAGGAGTCCCAGCAGTGGGTCATAGAATATATCCTCAATTGCGTTGCGCGCAGAGGCAAGTAAGATGTCCTTGTTGGTAGCAAGGGTGTAACATATGCAACAAGTCAAGGAAGGTGCATGAATGGTTCTAACACATGGAGGGTGAGGTGATTGCACCCCTTTGAAACATGTGAAAGAATGGAGTTAAGAAGGGAACACACGAGAAAAGATGCATCACAAACTGGAAGGCAAGTAAGCTAGCAATCCAAAGTGATGGTTAAACCAACATCACATTTTAGTAAGATTCATACATACATATACAGAAAGAGTCTGTACACATATGCGTAAGCAAAAAAGTACATATATCATTTAGAGTAAACAATATCATTGAAATACAATATGAGATATGCATGAAACATGCTAGCTCTTTTATATTAAGAAGTGAAAGTTCCAGTCATATTATACAACCATGACCAACCACTAGTTCTGACAGCGAATGTTACAGTCACTGTCACCTACTCCTCCAAAGAGATATACTAGCTCCGCACAATGGAGAAACCAAGTCTTATTACAATACTCTCCAAGCTTTCTCTAATATACTCCTATCGGAAGCTTGGATGACCAAAAGCCTCTACAATGAGTTACAAGGAACTGTATATAGAAAAGGGTGGGGTGACCCTTGACATTCCCCTTTATGACTGCTTGCCTACCCTCATGACTCTTCAACTACCCTATGACTGTTACATTCAACTATCGACACTTGAACTTCCACTTAATAAGATGTTACATACAATCTGCACATGTACCCATGTGAGACAAAATAGGCTTGAGCAAGCCATGCAAGACATCACTAACACTTAGACAATTGTGGTAATACCAACTCTTCGACATCCTTGTGATGAACAACGGTGACAAACTGATGCCAAGCTTGGTCTTCTGTGATGGTGTTTGTGTGCTTCAATGGTTACATCTTGTTGAAAGTGAACTATTTCCTGTGTTGCATTTGGGTACACTGATATGGATCCTCTATCCAACTCATCTAATAACATGTGCATCATTGTCTTGAGTGCAGCTGGACCATCCACATACTAATGCATAGTGTCTGGGCTGATCTCCAAGTGTGTGTAGGTGACCATGCACATCAACTTGTCGAAATACATGTTCAACTCTAGTCAGACTTGCTTCTTGTCTTTGGCTCAGTGAATGTGCCAAATGGGTGGGATCGCATGCATGCGCATAATGACATCCATGCTTCTGAATACCATTGCATATGATCGACAACACTACTCACCCTGTCTGCTCCATGCTAGATGCTGAATCGATCTATAGCCTGTATGGGCATAGTTTCATTAGTATATGGATGTTGTGCCTCTTGTTGTACCTGTTCATGCTGCAACTCCTACTCTCATCTGTGAAGATCCCATTCTTCCTTTATTTGTTGCTTTAGCACCTACAACTCCTTTGTTTCTCTCCCTACCTTCGCGCGATCCTCTCATCGTGCTGTCACCTCATAGCCTCAATCTCCAAAGTTGCTTTCATCACAAGTGGATCTACTCAAAATTGCAACTCTTCAAAGCCTCTGTGCTGTCAAAAACCTTCCTCTTGCATTTGTCGCATGCAGATGTGCTACCTTCTGCTACTGCTGATGGTGTTACTCATTGTGACACTGCTTCCATTTCATCTTGATATCCTTGTCCATGAAAAACTTGATGTCTTCATAAATAGGCAAGTTCTTAGACACTTGATCGACTGCATGCCTAATTGTCCTCTGAATGGTGTCTTTGACTCTGCTCTCCTGGAAGTCATTACACCTGTGCTGCTGAGAGGTAGACAAACACCTACGATACCTGGAGACATAGCAACACCCATGACATGCAATTTGTTAGTTAAAAACCAAAACAAACTGGAGGACTGACATGCAGCATACCTATGTGACTATCTTTGAAGATTGTGCAATTTTCATCGGGAGGCTAACAGAATAACTCCAAAAACTGCAAGACACAGTCCGGGCTGTCAGGAGGCTGACTGACTACTGGAACTACGCAATGCACTGTCTAGCCTAGCCTGTTGAGTACTGAAACAACAGAATGCACAATTTCAGTCGGCAGTGACATGCAAACTAGCAAACTACATTACATAGTGTCTGGGACCAGCAAGGAACTACCTCCCAGAATTATGCAATGCAAGCCTGGAGGTCAGTGCTCGGCCAAATTTACACAATTTATGGAGGGAAGTTAGAGCCTTCACTTCCAGAAAAGTGCAATGCTAGCCGGGTAAGGTAAGGTCCAGGTCAAGGCAGTCGAGACCCACCGACGGGCAATTGAACACATGATAAGTCTAAATACATGGCGATAATGAGTGTAAACAAGAGTGAATGATCATGCATGCAAACAACAAGTGCAGGATTCAGAAAAATGGAAAACATGCATGTGTGTGAAACAGGTCGCTGCAATGGCGACTATCAGTGCAAAAACAATGGCATGCATGCGACAACAGTGAGATGTGAAAGAAAATGGAAATGATTCTTCTTCAAGCTAACATACATCAAAATTATAGCAAGCACTCATTGAATGAAGCAGACAACACTCACACAAAGAGAAACATAACAAGTGACAGAAACACAATGCAAGACATGGAAAGCAAACTTATCCTAAAATAGCTAAGCTGATAGTGCCAAAGACTCCTCATTGTGATGTGGGCTGTCAAAGCTATAAGGTCAATGTGAGGAATGAGATTTGTAGCATCTGGTTCATGAGTTTTGATAAGATCGAGGTTATAGTGCGCATGCCATAAATCTAGGAAAAACGACACTTGGCGAGGGGTTTCTAAAATAAGCTTTGCATGTAGCCCCCAGCTGCTAAAAATAGATCCCTAGATATAGGGATGCCTTTTGCATGTTGAAATTTTCTATTTTAGGAAGAGAATACCATGCATGCAAATAAGTTTCGCTTGGTCCTAAAGGGAACCAATCAACCTGAAGTCACATGCAATGGCCTGATGGACTGAGAGAGGGATTTATGTAATTTCTGAGAGGAACTGGGCTAGCTGTCTTAGAGGTATTGGGAAATTTTTGGGAGGAGCAGGTGACTGCCGCCCATAATTATGCACTTTCTGGGAGGAGTTAGGCTAGCTGTCCTAGAGGGATTGCGCAATTTCTGGGAGGAGCAGGTGACTGCTGCCTAGAATTTCTCAATTTCTGGACTGAGCTGCAGTGCTGAGCAAGATTGCGTAGTTTTTGCAAGGAGGCCTATCTAACCACTCTGCGCAATTTTGGAGCTCAGCAATCTGCCCAACTGATTTTCATAATTTCTGGGCTGAGCTATAGTGTTGGGCCAGATTGCAAAATTTTCCCAAGGAAGATTGTGTGACCGTATTGCGCAATTTTTGAGCCCAGTAGGTTGGCCAAGAGATTTGCAAAATTTCTGGAGGGAAGGTTGGTTCCCCTCTAGAATTCTACAATTTTCTGAGGGAGCTACTCAATGAGTACCTAGTCCAAGTCTAGAAACGTAGCCTGTGAGGGGAGTGAAACAAACTATCATGCAAAAGATAGCAAGCTGCTAAAAAACCAATGAAGCCTATGTACTTGACAATGCAAGACATGTTGCAAAGATGGTTGGTAGGGAGGCTCCAAAATGAAGTTAAGGCAAAATTATGGAGGTTGGTTGTAGCTGCTACAACACTTTGTGACACACTGGTAAAACTCCAACTCTTTGAATATACCTTGTTTGTGAAAACAAAGTATAACACCTTTAGAAGTATTGTTTAGTTCTTTGTTCATCTTGGTTTCCACACTTGCTTGATTGTAAGATGTAGCATCTGCCAAGCTCTTGGTTGGTTGAAACTCATTCCAAGCCAAGGAAACATAGCTATTTCGATTGGGGATGAGGGGTATATTGGTCCACAAACTTTATGGTCATCAAATTTTTATTTTCATCTCTGGTTTTTCTCCACTACCAACAAGCCTGGATAGTACCCCAACAGAGTCACGCAGAAACACAAGCATCGCTCCACTGCAGCAAGCCTAGTTAGTACCCCAACGGAGTTACTTGCATCACCTCTTTGTGTAGGAAGCCTTTCTTTTATTTTGCCTTATTCATTTTCATTTTTTCGAATTTTTTTCACATTTTCATTCTTTTCATTTTTCATTTTCTATAACTATGCATAACACTTATTCATTTCAGAGGTGGAAGAGGGATCCCGACTTACTGAGAGAAGAATAGGCTGTTCCTTCAGAGAAGTAGTTTATATATATATCTGACATGATTGTTAAGGTTTTCCCCCTCACCTTACTCTACTTGACTGAGCTGACAAGGATTAACCCAAAACAACCAACTAGAGTAGGTGACAGTAGTTAGTGCACAAGCATTGTGTTTTAAGCAAGGTTCACTTCTGTTGGCTTCAGGGGCCTGTCCCAGGTTCAACGTTAAATAGCCAAACAAATCCCTATACTACTGGCCCTTTTGGCATCAGCCTGCAGAGCGCTGAGTGAAGTCTCACCCAAAGCAATATGGGGGGATGTTGGAACCAAGTTTTTGCACCCTAAGATGGTTGTGGTGTCGTTTAATTCCCTCTATTTCTGCCTTCGCACAAGTTGCTTCGCTCTAGGGCTTGCAAGATGAGCCCTCTATTTTGTCCTTTCGTACCACCGCGAAAGGGGTACGATCGACTTTCGTGCAACCCTAACCTACTGCTCAGGTACTTTTGTGCTGCTATGGCAGCATGCTGTGCAGATTCCCCAATTAGTCTAAGTGATTTTCTTATCTCATCAAATACTTAAAGTTAACACAATGTAAGTAGATATTTATAATTGCGTTCAATTATTAAATTTAATTGCATTCATTCACACATAATATAAGCATAATAAAGGAAATTCATACATAAAATATCCAAACGCATCAACAGAACAAAGACATAGAAATTGCAAAATATCTCCTTTTATTAATATCTTCCAAGTGTTACAACCTCTATCCACTTTGTGCACATAGCTGTAGGGGTCTGCACACTTAGTTGTGGACTTCTACCCTAGGCCTCTGCGCACTCAGCTACAGAGCCTCTACCTATGCTACAACATAAGATTTAGACTTCTTACTTCCAAGCTATGACTCCATTACATTGTGTGTCATTTTATGTTCTTCTAACTACTTAGAGCTTAGCTCTTTTTATACAATCCCATGGTTCACGGACCATGGGTATATCTCTTACAATCGACTTTGCTTTACAAAACTAAGGGCGGACTACACTTTTTGACGCATAACACCTCGCGCTCCATGACCAAAAAATGTGGAGTCTTTCGAATTATATTACAAAAGTTGACTTAAACATGGGCTTTTATCCCCAAAACTACCCTTAGGGGATCTCGCTCCCAATAGGCCCCCAAGACAAACATCATGACTCACCCTTGAGTCACTCAGTAGGCGCAAAGATATTTACGCAAAGCCCGTCCAACTCGACTTAAATGATCACAACCTTAGCCATGCACTGAGCTACTGTCTGCTTTGCATCTTCAATTGTCTTCTCGGTTACTGCTCCTTTGTTGTTAGCCTGAACCTTTTGTTTCATTGCTTGAAGAGTCAAAAGATTGCCTTCAATGTTTCCTATGACTATGTAAGCTTCCTCCAGCCAGAACTTTAGTCGTGCCTTCAACACTGCTTCCTTGTGTAGTGTTGCGTCCACCTATTCCTTTAGTTGCTTGGCTAAGTTATGTGTCAACACGATGGTTCATGCTATGCCCTTAACTTCACCATAGCACTGTTGTAGCTTGTGCACTTTTATATCTAGCCTCTTGATGTTTGGGTCCTCCTATAAGCTGGTCAGGACCTCAAATGATTATTCGAACAATTGTGTGGAGTCTGCTACTGCACTCTCCACCATAGCGACTGCTTCTGTGAGAGCAGTTGCCCACTGTTCCTTTACCTCTAGCGGTGTTGAATGTTGGGTCCTCAATTGGAGCTCTGTAATCTATAGTTCCAGCTCCAACTGAACCCATGCCATCTCTGTCCCAGTGTCATGCACCCCTATGGCCAATTTGCGGATGTGGACCTCAATTGGCTCCTCCTCTGGAATGGCCAACTCTGGGACCATTCTGCATGCCTCCTGCATGACCTACATGATCTTCTTACTCTAGTTTGTCACCTCATCCTTAGTGGCGATGGCAACATTTCTCTGTAGGGCCATTTGTTTGTTGTTTATCCATTGTTCAGTGATCACCTGGAGGGCGCAGTGCTCTTGAGCCCTCAGTTATGCAAATACTCCATCCTACAAGAGGTGGAGTGCTTCACGCGGAAGCACTGCTAGGTTTAGTCTAATTCCCTTCAAGGCACTGGTAGTGGGTCTATCAGCCTCAATTTTTGTGGCCAGTGCTCCATTCGACAACACTATCGCACTAGAATCCTTTGTGCGCAGCATATCGGTAGCCTCTGATGTGCCGATAGTCAAGCTGGTAGACACCGTACTAGCTTGCGATGCACAGGTCTGCAACTCCTGTAGCCTAGTCTGGATGGCCCCTAGGATGATCCACTGATATTATTCAAACTGCTACAGGGCCTCCGCAGTGAAATCTCTCATGGTGTCATCAATATCATGTAAGTCACCCTCCGTCAGTGTGATAGGGTCTAGCGAGGTTTTGGTTGCCTTGGATTTCTTTCTAGATCCTCCCTTCTCCAGCTCTCTTGGGCACTTAATGTGGGCAAACGTCTCTTGAGGGTTTGCACTATGTTGCTCCATTTCTTCTTCTTTAGTCTCAGGTGAAGGTGACCGTGCGCCTTTGTCAGAGCCCCACTCTGTGCCACCTATCTATTTTCCTCCCTCCTTTCTTGTCTGCTCTGCTTGGGCCTTTTCAGTGGCCTCCTTTTTCTTCTTCTTGACTAGCTGCACCATCTTCATCTTGGCCTTCTCCTTCTTCTTTTGTGCAACGGACTTTCTTCCACCCACTGCCAAGTCCATGGTAGTGCGCTACCCTACCAGCCATTGATCAAGCACCGCATCAATTTCATCATCTATGGCCAAATACTGCAAGTCGTACCACTTTAGCATAGGTTCCTTCCATGCCTTGATTGATACTTGATGGAAATCAACTTTAAACTTGGCGTAGCCTTGTAGGTTGGCATACACCATGGGCAACAATTGTGGCTTGCAATTGATGGCCATCTTGATATTCATTTCCATTAAGATCCAGAAGATCTTGCTGTCTCGAACCTACTGTGTGTCCTTTGACACCCACAACAAAGCATACTTTGTTGCTTCAGGAAGGTCTGGCGTGACCGAAGGGAATTGGCTCTCCTCAGGTAGCTCCCGTGTTACTAGCACAATAGACAGCAAGAGCCAGGCATAGTGGAATGTGGGCTTTGGTGGGTTTCTCCTTGGTAACGCATGCACTGGTATGGCAGGTTGTTTGCCCTTCTTGTCCTTCACGGTCTCCTTGGTTGGGGTTGGCTTTGGTATCGGTGTTCTCAGCGATTTAGGGACCTCCACCGATACCTCGGCTACTTCTAGGGAAACTACTTCTGGAGTAGTTGCTTCAGCCTCCATATCGATTTCCTGCACATTCTCCTTGGCTACCACTTCTTCGCTGTTCATAGCTTCTACGCATGTCGACATGACACTATTCACTAGTTCCAGTGTCTCCTTTGACAATTTTTCAAACATCAAACTTGCTGTCAGATCTTGAAAGAATTCACAGTTCATGTGCACTTGGGAGCGCAACAACTTAATTCTCAAAATGCAAAGTGTATTTCGTTGGACAACCACTTGTAATTTATAGGGCATTTTGAATTGAAATCTGATCATTCCCCCGAAAATTGGTTCATTAATGCTGGATTGGCATCATATTTTCAAGGATCTAAACCATAAATTTTGTCTTAGATGCTGATCGCCTACTCCATTTGGCCTCACTTTTTCCATCTTGTCATGAACAGTGACCATAATGGTCACTTTCTGGCCAACCTACGTGATTTCTCCCTGGGTAGCGCATCTCCCTCCATGCTACCACAAACCCATTGACACTTCCTTGATTCGCACCATCTTCCAATCCCGCAGCTACCCAACCCAGGTAGTGTAGTTTATAGTCCCGTGCCTCCTTTCAGTTTCCTAGAGCACTAAGGATGTGCTACCTTCATTTAGTCACATGGGTAGACCACCAATGTATGGCTTCAAGCGATTGCCATTCACCTTTCCTAGGAAGGGTTCTCCATTTAATTTGACCAGTTGTAGTGCTCCTCCATTGGTAATTTCCATTAATGACATAGGGCCCTAAGCAGTGCATCCTGGATTTCCCTGGAAATTTATCAAACTTACTATTGTATAGCAAAACCAGGTCAGTTATCTTAAATGTGCACAGCTTAATGTGTTGATCATGCCATGCCTTCTCGCGCTGCTTTTGGATATGTTGGTGAAATCCAACTAACAATGTTTCTTCCTCTAGTTCATCCAATTGGGTGAGTGTCTCTTCTAGGGCTCCGTGATCCTTCATACCTATGAGTGATGCTATGCGCAGACTAGGCATGATACACTCCATAGGCATTACCGCTTGAACCCCATAGAAAATCCTAAAGGGGTTTTTCTAGTCAACTTCTTCCATTTCGTTCGATAAACCCATAACACTGCAGGTATGCATAGGTCCCAATCACATCATTGAGCATTCAAACCTTGGTTAGTGCATTTTCGAGCACTTTGTTGAATGCCTCCACTGTCTCGTTAGCTTGTGGGTGATAAGGTGTGCTCTTCTGGTGGTATACCTGAAATTCCTCCATCAGTGTGCTAATCATCTCATTCAGGAAGTGCGTACCATGATCACTCATTAAGATCTTTAGACATCCAAATTGCATCAATATATGCTCAAAGAGGAACTTTGGAGTGGTCGCACCTGTGCAATTCTTCACGGGCTGTTCCTTTGACCAATGAGTCAAATACTCCATCGTGGTGATAATGTACCTTGCTCCAGTTTTTCCTTGTGGCTGAATAGGTCCTACAAAATCTATTGCCCACTTCTCAATGGGTTGTAATGTCATCTATGGATTCAAAGGCATCTCATCCCTCCGCGATGGCCTGCCAGTCCTTTGATACACATCGCACACCTTTCAATATGCTTTTGAGTCCTGATGAAGGGTTCGCCACCATAACCCTATGCATAGAATCTTCTGCGTAGTTGCCCTTCCCACATAATGCCCTCCTACGGTGCCCCCATGAGCATCTACGAGGATGCTACTTCTTTTGAACTCAGGTACATATCATCACAATATCTCATCAGTCCCCATTTTATACAGATGTCCAACAATGATAGAGAAATCTACTGCATGCACCACTAATTCCTTCTTTTGTTAGACAGTGTATCCTTCTGGCACAATACCTGTCATGAGGAAGTGTGTTATATCCTCATAATGACCATCCGCGACATGCACTGCAAAAAAGTTGCACGTTAGGCAATCCCTCCTCCAAATTAGTGGGTTCCTTCCCTATTTCAATGCAGGATAGATGGTTTGGTCTCGTGTTTAATCATCCAGGCTTCATAAGAACTTCAAAATCATACTCCTAGAATAATAAGAGCTACCTGCAAATTCTCTCGCTCAACATAGGCTTATTGACCAGGTACTTCAGTGCAGAGTGATCTGTATACATCTTGAAATGGCCTCCTAGCAAGTAGTGCCTATACTTCTGGAGCACATACACCATAGCTAGCCCTTCGCGCTCAGTGGTGGAATATTTCTTCTCTATTTTGGATAATCTTCGTTTTGCGAATGTGATAGGATGGTCCAAGCCTTCTCTGCCAGCCTGTGTCCATTTGGCCAAATGTGCACGCGAGTCATCCTTACCATCATACTTGTCTGTCATTCACATATTAGGCTTCCCAAATCGTGTTCTCATCATCCTCCTACATTCACGCCAATCATCAAATCTTCCTTTATGCGTACCCCACCATCTTGCAGGTGTAGTGCGCAGTGCCCAGTCTAATGCCTGGAAGCACTAATTTTCTGGTACCTCCCTTTCAAATGCATCCAAAAAGATATCTACCTCATTCAGACCATCATAAGTACGTAGGTTTCTTACCTTTGAGGACACACAACACAACAATCAGGTCATCATATTGCAATTTAGCGTAATTACTTCATGTAATCAATTCTGCCAGTGTTCTATCTCTTCATCGTAGTTCGTAGTGAAAGAACTCTCACGATTACAAGTAATCCATTCATCCGTAGTGGGATTCACCCAATCTTGGTCTCGTGCTATTATCTTGTAGATACAATCTAGATCATCATCACTTTCATAATCATGGACTAGTTCCATATAGCATGATCCTTCAGCTAGATATAGGGGTTTTATTACGTGCAATAATTTCTTGTCAAATATCATCTTCCACTTCTTTATATTGATTACCCCATTCATATCGGTAGCCCAGTCAATTTCTAGAAGCGCATGGTAGGGATTGTTGTCATCCACTATCTCTATTACTTCAAAGTAAGCTAGCGAACTTGCACCTTCAATATCCACAATCACCCCCTGCAACCACCCCATGGGGATGATCTTTTGTTGATTCGCCATCCTTAGCTGAATTAGAGACCATTGTAGTGTGAGTCTCCCCATCTATTCCCAAGTTTGCTTTTGTAGGATGTTCACGTCCAACCCTAGGTCCAAAATAACCTGATCCATTTCATACTCTCCTATCAGCTCGATCAGTCACATCTCCCATCTCATCCTTGTCTTATGCTTGCCAATCTTTCGTACTACCTTAGCTCACCCAGCACAATTCCAGCACATCTATTGATGATCTCTTGCAATCCCTTTACAACCTTACTATCATGTAGTAACTTCATGCGAGTCTCCAGGAAAGTTGTTAACATAAACGGGTCCATTTGTTGGTCAGGCTTATCCTTGCTTCCCGAGGTGGAGGCCTCAACGAAGCTCTTCTTATCCAACAAATTTTCATGTGTGCGCTCCAAATAGAACTTAGTTTCCTTCATTGTAGCTTTGTGGACCCACGCACTGTCTTATCGTTGTTTTCCTTTGTCATCTCCTATTATGATTCCACTCCTAAGCACTATATTTACATTTGGATCTTCCTCACACGGCTCAGACCTCATCAACTGTAGGTTCTGAGTTGGCGGAGGTGGTAGTGCCTTTTTGTCATGTATCCTAGGTATCAACATAGGACAGTCTTCTGTTTCATGATCAAATAACGTGCAATACTTGCACGACGGATGTGCTGGATTAGTGCAATCATGGGCATAGTGTCACAGTCCTCCACAATTGTAGCAAATCAAATATCCTCGACCTCTATCAGGTCCTCCTCCACCTCAGCCTCATCTGCACCCATGAAATCTTGTTCATGCCATCCCTGCAGTCTGGTCAATGGGTCGCGTTTCGGCCTGAACACTATAGGTTGGAGTTCTATCCATCATCAATTCATAACTCCTGCAATTATGCTCATCAGGACCTAATGATCTACAAAATTTGCAGAATAGTTGTTGTGGTATCTGTACAAACTTCTGCAGCATATGACAGTTATCTATGGCATGATTTCCTACTACCTGATAGATAGCGCACCACAATATAGGCCCCACGCTTGGTCCTACTTAAGATTCTAGCCTCAAAGGCATCGGTCCTCCACTTGCAATATAATTCGTAAATACTGGGAAATGGTCCTTGTCATGACCTTGAATCTTGCATTTCAAGCACCATATCTCTTCACACACTTCTAGTCAAATTGTCCTGTCGTGCTTCAAACTTTGCATCTCAAGGCATAGATTCTTCAACTGCGCATGGATCTGCTGAACCCCCAGGTTTGGATCTTGCATCAGAGTTTCATGCAGTCTCGTAGAAATATCCAAGGCCTCCATTTGATTTGTTATCTTCTACTATGACAGTACGACCCTTAAGTGTGGTAGTAGCAAAGCCACAAACCACTTGCGATGTTGCCCATCTGTCAAACTCATGTTGGCTTCTCGGATTGTACACTTCAACCTCTGATCTATTTCCCAAGGCATCTCACTTGGTTGCATCGCGATCTCCTTGAATCCCACAATCAACTGCACTTCAGATTTAGGCCTACTGAACTCGCTATTCAGTGTTGCTTGGATGTCTGCCACTCCAACGTTTGGGTTATCATTCAAGTACTTGATATACTAAGTTAGCACACATTCTTGTAGAGCACTAACCAATGTCACCTTCTTTATATGATCATCTATAACACCTTGATATTCCCATACAAATTTCACAACAAACTAGAATTGGTCTGGATCCTCATTTCCTAGGCCTTTGAACAAAGGCAACTTCACTATGTTTTCCATACTGAACTGTGGTGGAGGTGGAGATGGTACGGGTGAAGTTGGAGATGATTTTGGTGAAGTTGGAGGTGGTGTGGGTGGAGGTGGTATTCTCAAGAATCCTTGTCTTATTAACTAAATAGCACTTCATGGAGAAACCTTCGCTATCCCTTCCTCATCACCTCGTGGAGATAAAATCAATGGACTATACCCTAGACCCTTTTGTCTTTCGTTCCTGTAAGTTTTTCCACTTCGCATAGTTCCTAACATCAAGGTAGCTGCATAACCCCTTTTTCACACAATAACATTTTAATCTAGGTATTCTAAGATTTTACATACTTACCTCGCAGTCCTTTGAAAAAGCATTGCTTCACCTCGCTGTAGCTGACTCAGGTGTCGACCATGAATTCAGTCACAAATCCTCCTATGACGCGATCGAGCCAATGACCGACAACGTGAACAATCTTGTCCTCATATGCTTCTAATTTCTGTATTAGCTCCGGGGTCCAAACAATACGACCATCAAGTTTCCACCTTCCTTGGTTGTCTGCTAGTTTTGTGATCCACTCGTATAGCTCAATAGGGAAGGAGAATAAAAAGATATCATGGATCTCTGTATACATGTATCTGTCCAAACACTATTCCTTTGTTAGTCGCGGGTTACTATTCTCATGCAGCACAAATTCATGGATCTTCCTGTCCAACCAGCCTACAATCTCTTTCTTAGTTGGATTCCAATGATATGACATCACACATCTCTTATGCAGATTCTGGTCCCAACAATGGAATGATTTTTTGGCTTGAAGGGGCCTGACGCAAGTTCAATGTTAAATAGCCAAACAAATCCCTACACTACTGGCCCTTTCAGCATCAACTCGCAGAGCACGGACTGAAGTTTCACTCGAAGCAGTATGGGGGGATGCTGGAAACAAGTTTTCACAACCTGAGATGGTTGTGATGTATTTTAATTTCCTCTATTCGTGCCTCCGTGCAAGTCGCTTCACTATAGGGCTTGCAAGATGAGCCCTCTATTCTGTCCTTTTGTACCACTGTGAAAGGGTACAATTGACCTTCACATAGTCCTAACTTGCTGCTTAGGTACTTTTGCGCTACTATGGCAGTGTGTTGTGCCGATTCCCCAATTAGTCTAAGTGATTTTCTTATCTCATAAAATACTTAAAGTTAACACCACGTAAGCAGATATTCATAATTGCGTTCAATTATTCAATGTAATTACATTAATTTGTGCATCATATAAGCATAATAAAGGAAATTCATACATAAGATATCCAAATGCATCAACAGAACAAAGACACAAAAATTGAAAAATATCTCATTTTATTAATATCTTCCAAGTGTTACAACCTCTGTCTGCCCTGCACACACAACTACAGGGGTCTGTGCACTCAGCTACAGACTTCTACCCTAGGCCTATGTGCACTTAGCTACAGAGACTCTACCTATGCTACAACCCAAGACTTAGACTTCTTGCTTCCAAGCTATGACTCTATTACATCGTGTGTCATTCTGTGTTCTTCTAACTATATAGAGCTTAACTCTTTTTATATAATCCCATCGTCTGCAGAGCATGGGTAGATCTCTTACAGCCGACTTTACTTTACAAAAATAAGGGCAGACTACCCTTTTCGACACATAACACCTTCGCGCTTCGTGACAAAAAAATGTAGAGTCTTTAGAATTATATTACAAAAATTGACTTAAGCATGGGATTTTAGACTCAGAACTACCCTTGGGGGATTCCACTCCCAACAACTTTGAAAAATACATATTTTCCATTGGTGTATCATGGACTAAAGATAACAAGTTCTTCATATAGTGACAAGATGATAGATAACCAAGTATTGATAACTACACAAGTCCTCTTGTACTTTACCCAACTTGTTTCAAGAGTTGTAGTTTCATGCGAACTAACCTATGAACGTAAACAAGAAAACAAACAACAACAAAAAAGCAAAAGTAGAAGTAAATACATAAGCAAAGTGAGTAAGAAAACAAGCAAGAAAACAAACAAACATGTAAAGTAAGAAGCAAACATGCATGAAAGCAAACAAACCAAAAGAAAACACTACTCCTACTCCTAGGATAATGGTGCATGGGTCTGCATATATAAAGTGATACTGCTAATGCAGCCACCGACGCATTGCTCGACCCATGTTGGTGAAGGCATGGTTTGCGAACAGTACAACTGTGTAACCAACAAACATGAAGGACATAACTGTGAATCCAAACACACTTCAAGTTTAAGCATGTCCATAGAACAAAGTGAGTGAAAGCGCATGACATGCACTCTGTGGACTTACCATGGTGCCGTGCTACACTATGTGCACATGTTAAGTGTACACATTCTCCTAACTGTGGCATGCAAGCAAGCGTGATAAAGGTAGACCACTTATGTTGTGCAAATGTTCTTGCTGTGTAATATTTGTCCAATCCAAGAGCGATGGGGTCGTGTAGTTCGAGTGGAGGAAGAAAAATCTGGATGTTGGGTTGATCTTCAATGCAAAGTAGAGAGTGAATAGGAGCCTTGCATGTTTCAACAATTCCTTGATTAGAAGTGAAACGAACCTCATGACAGTGAGGGCCTGACATAACCATCAACTCTGGATGAAGTGCCTCGACAACCTGTGAGGTTTTGACTTCATCAATAGGTAGATCATGATAGACTAGTGTCTAAGACAGATTAAGAATGATTGAATCAACATCATGATCATATGAAGAAGTAGAGAGATCACGGCAACCAAGAACATAAAATTTAGGATGTTTGTCGGCATCCTCATGATTTGATGAATCATGCAAAGGGGTAGATGAGAAGCAAGGATGTTCACCCTCTGTGTTTTCAGAAATGACAGATGATAAATTGGATAGATTTTTAAAGGAAGATGTGTCCTCTCCACAATGTAATGAAATACTGACATCCAACGTGTCCTCTGAATGATCGGAAGTAGAAACAACCGAAATGAGTTTTCACAGGGGAATCAACGATGGCAGAATCACAAGGGATGTTAGGATAGAGCAGGTGAGGCATGGATGGAAGGGAGTCATCCTTCACCACGGTTCTTCTTTAGATTCCTGCACACACTCATCATGAAGGATGGCATAGGTTGGCTGTATACACCAACTCCGTTGACAACTTGATCCTCTTTCACAATAGGTGAGTTTGGAATGGAAGAACATGAGACAATACAATCCAAAGGATCAACAAAAAGGGGGGATAGAGGTTGAGGTAATGAATCCATTTGACAACCAGTAGGCTTGCAAGCCAAATTTGTGCAGATATCAGGAGTGGAGGGGGTGGGAGGACGTGACAATTCAACAAATGTGCGTGCATGTTCTCCCACATCACTATGCGGTGGTGTAGCTGTTTGATGAGGTGAAGAAGGACAATCACTCGTGACAGCAACTGTGCCTGCCTATGATGGCGCAACTCCATCACTGAAGTGTGATGAGTAGGGTTTGAGTGATTTGAAGAATTACCAATTTTGGGATAAGTAAAGAAGATACTCAAATCTTCCATTGAGAAATTCTCAATCAATTTCATCTTCGGGAAATTAGTATGCAAGATTATAAAAGCATGTGTGAAACTGTTCAACAGATTCATTGAGTGCTTTTCATAATTCTAGAGATTCTTTGGTGAGTGCTTTACGGTTAAAGTGATTGAAAGCATGGTCTATCTCTATGACTAGATGAGGAAGAGAATGAATAGATTTTTCAGGAAGCATGGCACACCAGTGCATTGTGTTCCCTTGAAGCGTGTAGATGAAAAAAACACAAGTCATGTATTCTTCAAATATTCCATATCTTTCACATAAGCCTACAACACTGACCACACACCTAACCAAGGCTATGTAGCCTCCACCATCATATGTTTTATGTGACAAGTTATCCCAGAGCTCTTCCAAGATTTCGAAGTTGTTTCCATAAGACATACACTCCAGAAGAGAAACTTTGTAGTTAGTCATGGTAGGTATGCAAGGATTCAAAACAGATGATGAGGACCCAACTTGTCATTTGCCCTCCTTCTAGCACTAAAATGTTGACGGTATTGAACCCACCAACATGTGAGAAGATATTCATGGAAATAAATCCCAAGTAGACCTTAGACTGTTTGGTGTAGGAGTCCTAGTAGTGGGTCATACCGTATCACCTTGACCGTGGTTGCACACAAAGGCAAGTAAGATGTCCCTATTGGTAGCAAAGTTCTGACATATGCAACAAGTTAAGGAAGGTGCATGAATTTTTCTAACACACAGAGGGTGAGGTGAGTGTGCCCCTTGGAAACGTATGAATGCATGGAGTTAAGAAGGGATCACATGGGAAAAGATGCACCACAAACTAGAAGGCAAGTAAGTTAGCAATCTAAAGTGATGGTTAAACCAACAACACATTTCAGTAAGATTCATACATACATATACATAAAGATTCTATACACACAAGCGTAAGCAAACATATACATATATTGTTTAGAGTAAACAAGATAGTTGAAATGCAATACGATGTATGCATGAAATGCGTTGGCTCTATTATATTAAGAAGTGAAAGTTCCAGTCATACAATACAACCATGACCAACCACTAGTTCCGACAATGGAACATTACAGTCACTACCACCTACTCCTCCTAAGAGATATACTAGCTCTGCACACTGGAGAAGCCAGGGCTCATTACAATACTCTCCAAGATTTCTCTAAGATACTCCTATCGGAACCTTGGCTGACCAAAAACCTCTACAATGAGTTATGAGGGACTATATATAGCAAAGGGTGGGGTGACTCTTGAAATTCCCCTTTGTGACTATTTGCGTACCCTCATGACTCTTCAACTACTTTATGACTGTTACATTCAAATATCAGCACTTGAACTTCCACTTGACAAGATGTTACATACAATCTGCACATGTACCCATGTGAGACAAAATAGGCTTGCCATGCAAGACATCACTAACACTCAAACAATTGAGGTAAGACCAAATCTTCAACATACTTGTGATGATCGATGGTGATAAAATGATGCCAAGCTTGGTCACCCGTGATGGTGTCTATGCACTGACATCTTGCTAAAAGTGAACTCTTACCTCTGTTGCATCCGGGTACACTGATATGGCTTCTATGTCCAACTCATTTGATAACATATGCATCATCGTCTTGAGTGCAGATGGACCAGCCACATAATGATGCATAATGTTTGTGCTAAACTCCAAGTGTGTGTAGGTGACCATGCGCATCAACTTGTCGAAATACATGTTGATCTCTAGTCAGACTTGCTTCTTGTCTTTGCCTCGGTGAATGTGCCAAATGGGTGGGATTGCAAGCGTGCACATAATGACATCCATGCTTTTGAATACCCTTGCATGTGATTGAAAACACTTCTCACCCTATCTACTTCATGCCAACTGATGAATGGATCTATAGCCTCTATGGGTGCAGTTTCATCAGTCTCTAGATCTTGTGCCTCCTGCTACACATATTCCTGCTACAATTACTTCTCTCATTTATGCAACTCTTATTCTTCCTTGAGTTGTTTCTTCAACACTTGTAACTCCTTATTTGTTTCTCTCTCTACCTTCACGCAATCCTGTCGTCATGCCATCACATCATAGCCTCAATATCCAAAGCTACTTTCATAACAAGTGGATCTACTCGAAATTGCAACTTTTTTCTGCCTCTATGATGTCAACAACCTTCCTCTTGCATTTGTTGCATGAAAGTGTGATACCTTCTACTGCTTCCTACAGTGCTTCTCACTATGATGATACAACCATTTCATCTTGATATCCTTGTCCATGAACAACTTGATGACTACACAGATAGAAAGGTTCATAGACACTTGATCAACTGCATCCCCAGTTGTGCTCTGAACAGTTTCTTCGACTCTGCTCTTCTGGAGGCCATTGCACCTTTGCTATTGAGAGGCAGATGAACACTTGTGATTCCTGGAGACATAGAAACATTCATTTAAAGCAATCTATCAGTCAAAAACCAAAACAAACTGGAGGACTGACATGCAGCATACCCATGTGACTGTTTGTGAAGATTGTACAATTTTCACTAGGAGGCTGGGAGACTGACTGCCAAAACTGTGCAAGGCACAACCCAGGCTATCAAGGGGCTAAATGTATACTGGAACTATGCAATGCATAGTCCAGACTAGCCTGTTGAGGACTAAAAATGTGTACTGCAGAATTTCAGTCAGCAGTGACATGCAAACCAGCAAACTGCATTGTGCAATTTCTCGGCGAGCAAGGCACTGCCTCCCAAAATTGCACAATGCAAACCTGGAGGTTGGTGCTAGGCTAGACTTGTGCAATTTATGGAGGGAAGGCAAATCCTTCACTTTCATAAATGTGCAATGCTAGCCAGGTAAGGCAAGGTCCGGGCCAAGGCAGCCCAGACCCACTGACAAGTGACTTGACACATGAGAAGTTTGAATGCATGGTGATAATAAGTGTAAACAAGAATGAGTGATCATGCATGCAAACAACAAGTGTAGGATTCAAATAACGGGAAAACATGCATGTGTGTGAAATGGGTCGCCGCAGCAACAATTGTCAGTGCAAAAACAATGGCGTGCATGCGAGAGCAGTGGAATGGGAACAAGAACTGAAATGGTGCTTCTACAAGCTAACATACATCAAAATGATAACAAGCCCTCATTGAAATCAAGCAGATAACACAAAGAAAAATAAAAAAGGTGACAAAAATGCAATGAAAGACATGAAAAGCAGACTTATCCTGAAACAACTAAGATGAAAGTGTCAAAGACTCCTAGATACAATGTGGGATGTCAGAGTTGTAAGGTCGATATGAGGAATGAGTTTTGCAACATCCGGTTCATGAGTTTTGATAAGATTGAGGTTATGATGCACATGCCACAAATCTAGGAAAATGTGACAGTTGGTGAGAAGTTTCTAAAATGAGCTTTGCATGTAACCTCCAGCTACTAAAAATAAATCTGTAGATATATGGATGCCTTTTTCATGCTGCCTTTTGCTATTTCAGGAAGAGAAGTCCATGCATGAAAATCAGTTTCGCTCAGTCCCAAAGGGAACCAGTCAACTTGAAGGCACATGCAACAACCTACCTAACTGAGAGAGGGATTTGCGCAATTTCTAAGAGGAACTAGGCTAGCTATCCCAGAGGGATTGTGCAATTTTTGGGAGGAGCAAGTGACTTCTGTCCAGAATTGCACAATTTCTGGGAGGAGATGGGCTAGCTATCCCAAATGGATTGTGCAATTTCTGGGAGGAATATGTGACTGTTGCCCAAAATTGCGCACTTTCTGGGCTATGTTTAGTGCTGGGCCATATTGCATAGTTTTTGCAAGGAAGCCTATCTAAATGGTTTGTGCAATTTTGAAGCTTAGTAATCTGCCTAACTAATTTTCACAATTTCTGGGTAGAGCTATAGTGCTAGGATAGATTGCGCAATTTTCCCAAGGAAGATTGTCTAACTCTATTGTGCAATTTCTTATCCCAGTAGGTTGGCTAGTAGATTTGCGCAATTTCTGGAGGGAAGGCTAGTTCCCCTCCAAAATTGCACAATTTTCTGAGAGAGCTGCTCATCCAAGAGCTGGTCCAAGTCCGGAAAGGAAACTTGTGAGGGGAGTGAAACAAACTATCATTCACAGACTAGAAAGCTACTAAGAAACCAATGAATCCTATGTACTTACAGTGCAAGACATGCTGCGAAGATGGTTGGTAGGGAGGCTCCAAAACGAATCTAAGGAAAAAATTTGGAGGGTGGTTGTAGCCTCTACAACACATAGATTCTTGGTCCTCCCATTAAACATTTTTCCTCTTCTATTTTTAATCCACTTCATCTCTGCCATTATATACATATAACATGGGTGTGCATTTCTTCTTCACATTGAATAATGCATTCACTAAGAATAAGATACGAATAACACATCGTTTCGATTGGTTTTAATGGTTTGAATCATTTACGTGACCTGTAGATGAGATGACATGTATGATGATTGCAAAAATGTAGTTGTATAGACCTAGCTTGCAAAATTATCTCTCTAACTCATTCAATCTTCCCTATGTCTTTAATGAATTATTCAATGCAAGTATTGAAATGGGGTCTAGAACAAATATCAAGATTGGTTCTACACCATCAAGCTTACAAAAAGACAAATAGATGTTTCCATTTGTTACCCACTGAACTACATTTAAGGCTCCAACCTTATGAGTAGTATCCCAAAGGATCTCATATTGGGAAGTTGTGTCTGTGATTTTCAAAGCAATCTATTTCCTTTAGGTAGAAAGGATCATCACAAGATCTCATAGGTATTAATTGGCAAGAAATGGTGCCTCCTATTTGTCCAATTCTCCATTATTATTAAAAAAACCATATTAAACCACTGTCAATTTGTCCCCTTACATTTGTTGGTCCACTCTAGTCAAGGCCCCATCATTCAAGGTAGTTCTTAGCTAGTTATGTTGAAGTGACTTGATGCCTTTGGTGCTCCCATGATAGCTTTAATCATTATCTCATGGGAAGATGACTGTGCACATTGAAAGGCTTTTCATTTTAATAGAAAACAACAAAAATAAAATCTTCCATTCATTCAAATATGGGAATGCTATACAAGTCCATCACGGGTACCCTTTCTTTGATATGTTCATTCCTGGAGCATACCATTTAAAGAAGTTTCTCTCTGGAGGTGGGAGTTTACTGCAATAGGGAAAACATAGTCTCCCTCCCCATTCTTTGAAAAATAAAGATGCATAGAGCTGAGTGTGTGAAGCTTTGTCCCCCCAAGCTCTAGTGAAGAAGTTATATTGTGCCCATGTAATTCAAAAGGATACCATAGGTAAACCTAACCTATAGACCTCCTATATCAGGTGGACCTACTACAAACCCTATTACTAGATTATAATCTTTTCACATAATTTTTAAAATTTTCTTACTACCACATGTTCATCTAAATTTTGTGACCTGTATTTGTTATATTTCTAAGTTCCATTTCCTTATCCCTTAAGTCATCATTTTTGCATTGTTGAGTAAAAGGAAACCTTTCATTATGCAATCTATGCATTTCCCAGTGCTTGTCCTCAAGAATTTCCCAACAAGTTTTTAATTCAAATACTTTTTCAAGATGAAAATGGGCTCTCACACTTGTATATCTACCTTAAAAATCCTATTGAAAATATTGTACCTATGCAAGTGGTTTCCCTCACTAATCTTGGCTCTTTTTTTCACCAAGGTTACAAATTTCGTCAATGATGTTCTTGCATGCACAATTTTTATTGTTTAAATTTTAATCGAAACTTGTGTATTTGATCCTCAACAATCTGTTACTAAATTTCCTCCTCCTATGAAATACTTTTCCAAACAACACTGTAAAAGTGATCTTTGGTTTCTTCTTTTCTTCTCTCTTTTCAAAAATTAGGACTTGTCCCCTGTTTTTTAAGGTTGTTTTTGTAATAGGCTTGGTGAAAATTCCATGTTATAAAAGTAAATAAAGGAAAAATAATAACCACAGATGATGGGACACTTATTCCAAGCTAAATGTTGGGAAAAATCTCGGTGATGGGAATCAATTGTGATTGTTTATGGCTAAGGAAATTGGCAAAGGCAATGGCTAAGGATTTGGAAAGGAAAAATGACATTTTTGGCACATTTATTTATGAAAATAATGGAAATTAGGAGAAAAAAGAGGTGAAAGGTCACGAGTTTCATGTGAGGAGGAAAATGAAGGAAAATAATGGAAAATGAAAAGAATAGAGGTCTCATTCATAAAAAGGCTTCTGAGGATCAGTTGGTAACTTTTTGTTAGTTCAATTTTCGAGCTCTCCCATTATTATCTCTCTCTCATACTCTTGGAGACATAGATATTTCTTGGAGCACTCTTGGTGGGTGTAGAATACTTGGATTCTTGGAGCAAGAAGTCAAAGGAATAGCAGGAAAGCGCAGGAGAGCATCAAAATCAAAAACTACATCAGATTTTCTTGCAGGTACCAAGTTGCATGTATGTTTCCTTTGCTAGTTTTGGCGTGCATGGAAGATGCATGTGGATTCTTGGTCATGATCTATCATTGGCATGGAGGATTGCCTAGATTGACAGTGGATTTCCTAACCTTTTCATTTCCTGGATAGCCATGGTGATTGTGGGTTTACTTATATTATTTCTTTTGGTTTGTTTTCATGTTTCCTTAGCTTGGGTTGAGTTATTAGTTCCTGGAAGCGTTGGTTGGACAAACATTCTGGAAGCCCTGTAGCAAATTGGGTTGAGTTACTAGTTTTGGAAGCCTTGGTTGGAAAAACTCTATGGAATCTCAACAACACCTATTGTAACACCCTCCTCCCACATATACCCATGCAACCGACTAGCCGAGGTAAACATGTGACGAGAGACCACTATGAAATGATTCGATCTCCTAAGTCACCTTAAGGAAGTGGAACTGATGGAAACACACCATACAAACATTAATCATCAGCTACAGGACCCTCAAGAACTAATCCAATACTTTAGACAACTTACCTTGGGGCCCTACTAAGCTTTTGGACAATTAAAGGCTCATATACTCCTATGTTATATGCATGAGTGCAACCAACAACCCAAAGTGGCTCTCACAGGCTTGCCTGCAAGCGATCAGAGATGAAAATTGTCAATTCTATGGAAACAACTCCGAGATTTGAGCAACTTTTTTAGGCCCAGAGTCCAGGTCACTAAAAATTTAACCATCTCTTCATATCAATAAAATAACATGGAAATGACAGTACTAAAGAAAATACTTGTTCAAGACCTTGACTAGACCCCTACTAGCCATGAAAGGAATTTTATCAAACATATTGAAAATGTATAATCAACAGGTGTAATTAACACTTCTAAGCATAGGGGTCTCATACTTAGTTGAGAATCACTAAGAACCATTGATTCCTCAACACATCAACTTCCATTCCATCCATTAGGTCATAGATAGATTGATCATTCAATTACAAGTAAAAACATGATGAGAGCCATACATAGTTGTTGTCATAAAACAAATACATATCCAGCATAATAGAAGCAAAAATACTCATGAAATTACAACCATATAGACCACATACAATCCATCAATATTCTCATAAAAATACAAGGAGAAATAATCTTTCATGAATGATGCAAAATCCAAACCCAGGATGGGACTTCCACATTCTCCCCAACCTTAGAATGGTTGAGCCAAGTCTCTCTTCAGGCATTCACCCTTGTGCCATATTCCAAGCATGAATGTGGGATCTCATAGAACACATCAATAAAAAACCATCCAGGGATTCTAGAGGCCATCCACCTCAACCCATCAAGCAGTGATTCGACCTCAGGGTTAGATATCACAGGACCATCATCAGATTTGTCTCTATCCCAGCCATCAAGGGTTCTAGAGTGTTTGTTCTAAACAAATATCCTTGAATCATAACTCAAACCATAACTATCACCGAGCTCTAGAGCGTTTTTCCAACCAAGGCTCCAGGACTAGTAACTCAACCCACCAAGGGCTCCAGAGCGTTTGTCCAACCAAGGTTACGAGACTAGTAACTCAACCCAAGATATTACAGGGCTCTAGAGCATTTGTCCAACCAAGGCTCTAGGAACTAATAACTCAACCCAAGCTAAGGAAACATGAGAACCAAACAAAAACAAATAATGAAAGTAAACCCACAATCACCATGGCTATCTAGGAAATGGCAAGGTTAGGCAATCCACTATCAATCCAAGTAATCCTCCATGCCAATGAGAGATCACAAACAAGAAACCACATGCATGTTCCATGCATGCCAAAACTAGTGAAGGAAACATACATGGAACTTGATACCTGCAAGAAAATCTGATGTAGCTACTGATCCTGATGCATTCTTGCTCCAAAATCCAAGTATGCTACACCCTCCAAGAGTGCTCCAAGAAAACTCTCCCTCCAAGAGTATAAGAGAGAGAGAATAATGAGAGAGCTCCAAAATTGAACTGACCAAAGTTTACTAATTGATCCTAAAAATCCTTTTTATGAATGAGGCCTCTATTTTCTTCATTTTCCTCACATGCAAATTGTGACTTTTCACCTCCCTTTTCTCATAATTTCCATTATTTTCATAAATAATTGTGCCAAAATGCCATTTTCCCTTTCTAAAGCCTTATCCATTTCATTTGCTAATTTTCTTAGCCATAAACAATCACAAGTGATCCCCATCACTAGGATTCTTCCCAACATTCATCTTTGAATAAGTGTCCCATCATCCATGGTTATTATTTTCCCTTTATTTACTTTTATTACATGGAATTTTCACTAGGGTTGTTACAGATATGGGTTGAGTTACTAGTCCTGGAAGCCTTAGTTGGAACAAACTCTTTGGAAGCCCTAGAAGGCTTGGATGGAGACCAAGTTGATGATGGTTTTGTGATGTCCAACCGTGAGGTGGAATCACTGTTTGATACGTTGAGTTGGATGGCCTCTGGAAGCCTTGGATGAGTTTTGATTGATGTCTTCTATGAGATACCACATTCATGCTTGGAATATGGCATGGGGGAAAATGGATGAAGAGAGATTTGGCTCAACAATTCTATGGTCGGGTGGAACATGGAAGTCCCATCCTGGGTTTGGATATTGCATCATTAGTGAAAGGTTGTTTCTCCTTGTATTTCTATGAGTATTTTATGGATTATTTGTGGTCTATATGACTATACATTCATGAGTATTTTTGTTGCTATTATGTTGGTTATGTATGTGTTTTATGACAACAACAATGTATGGATTTCACCATGTTTTTACTTGTAATTGAATGATAAATGTATCTATGACCTAATGGATAGAATGGTAGTTTATGTGTTGAGGAATCACTGGTTCTTAGCGATTCTCAGCTAAGTATGAGACCCCTATGCTCAGAATTTTTATTTACACCTGTAGTTTACATATTCATGATATGTTTGATGAAAATCCTATCATGGCTAGTATGGGTCCATTCAAGGTCTTAAAAAAGTATTTTCTCTAGTACCGTCATTTCCATGCTATTTTACTATTCTGAAGAGATGGTTTACTTCTAGGCAGTGACCTGAGATCCCGGCCTACAAAAGTGGCTCAAATCCTAGGGACACTAGCATAGCATTGACTAAATGAGTCTCTGGATGCTAGGAGGAAAGCTTGTGAGGGTGACTCTAGGTTTTTCGACATTGTCATGCCTATAGCATGAGAGCTATTGAGGCTTAAGTTGTCTAAAAGCTCAGTCTAAGGGAAAGATGTATAAAGTGCTAGATTTTTTCATGAGGGTCTTGAAGCTAATGTTGAATGTATGTATGGTGTGTTTCTGTCGATTCCATTTCCTTAACGTGACTTAGGAGGTTGAATCATATCATTAGATGTGGGAGGAGGTTGTTACAGTTTCATTTCAGAAGTATTTTAGCATGTTAGGGTTGGAAGGTACTTCTATGATTATTGTATGATGTTTTTTTAACTTAATTTTTTTTTTTGGGAAACAACTAAGTAGTTTCAAGCACCCAGAGACATTTCTTAATGTTTTCTAGGGTCTGGAAGCAATATAGAAACTGGAAAACAGTTCCAGGATTCTTAGGGTGCCACAGAGTCAATAACTATTGTCAATTGCCTCTATTTTAATTGTCGATATTGTATTATCCCGTGTGATTGAAGTGGACAATTAATGCCAACTTTTCCATAGGTGAATGAATATACCTTAAATAAAAATGCTATTATGATATTTTTTTCTCATTATTAGTTTTGTTGGATTCAAAATTTACATTGACTTCATAGATTTGGCAAGGATGACACTGATTTAAAGACAAGGAATTTGAAGTGACTAGTGGAACTCTAAAAATTATGTGAATCACATGTTTGAGAAAAATGAGGTGTTGATCATATGATCATTCGAGCATCTAGTTAAGACTCTGTAGCTTGAATTAAAAGGGAATATATGTGAGGAAATAAACAAAGGACTTTCATTTCGTAAGAATAGAAAGAATTCTAGTTGTCTTAGCTACATAGCTAACATGAAGAACTATTGGCAAGTGGTCATTTAGTGTGAAATATTCCTTTTGCAGATAGACCTCATGTAAGATGGGAATTATAATTATGATCAATGTTACAAATACCATTTCAGTGAATGTATCTGTGAATTTCTAGGAAGAAACTATAACAATTATTGGGGAAATTATTGGCAATCATAAACTAGGACTTGAAAAACACAGAAAAATCAGCAACCTCAACAACTCAGAAAAAATAAAAAATACCAGGATAAATGATAGATATTTGCAACACCGATTATGATCAACATGGACATATTAATGGAAAAATGAATATAAACACTTAATGAAAGGGGTAGTAATATAAAATACACAAGTGCAAAAGGACAAGAAATAATAAGGTCATGAATCTTAAAGTCCATGGGGTCTGTCTATGTCACAAGGTTTTCCAAATTCAAACCTTGAGATTTGAAAATCACCGAATCTCATGGAAAAATCAAATTCGTTGAGGTTCGACAATGAAATTTTTCGACAAAATAATGAAATCCCTTCTTAGTTCTCAGGAATTTATGTGAGGAAAGAAACAAAATACTTCCATTTCATAAGAATAACAAGCATTCTGGATGCCTTAAATACATAGTTGGCATGAGTAACTCTTGGCAAGTGGTCATTTAGTGTGAAATATTCCTTTTGCAGATAGACCTCATGTAAGGTGGGAATTATAATTATGATCAATGTTACAAATACCATTTCATTGAATGTATCTTTGAAGGTCCAGGAAGAAACCATAACAAATATTGGGGAAATTATTGGCAATCATATCCTAGGACCTGAAAGGCACAGAAAAATCAACAACCTCAACAACTCAGAAAAACCTAGAAGTACCAAGAGAAATGAGAGATATTTGCAGCACCGACTATGATCAACATGAATATATTAATGGAAAAATGAAGATAAACACTTAATGAAAGGGGTACTAATAGAAAACACACAAGTACAAAAGGAACCAAGAAACCCATGGAACATGAAGTCCATGGGGTGTGGCTATGTCATAGAGTTTTCTGAATTCGAATCTTGAGATTCGAAATTCAATGAATCTCAAGGAAACATTAAATTTGTTGAGGTTCGACAATGAAACTTGTTGGTTTAAGAATGAAAGCCCTTTTTAATACTTGGTTATTTAAAAATATTTAAGAAAATACTAACAATTTCATTGACCTATTATTTAGCTTGAATAAGACATATAAAAGGAGGCCATCAATCTGAATATTCTTATAAGAATGCTTCAAGATTGATATTCCTTGTACCATGTAATGGGATTATGAATACCCCCCTAGCTAAGAGGGAGTTGGGAAATTGTAACTAGGTTCGGTCTTCTTAATTACCTTTGTAATCATGATATTGTATATTTTGTACAAATAAATAAAAAGAAAGAAAATAAATTGTATTTCATGTGAAGCATGGGTTTCATGCTCAAGTCTAGGTCAAAATCATGTTCTTCGTGCTTCTAGATCTTTCTATGACAAAGAAGAATTTATGTCATGTATTGTAGTCCCATTTGGGCTCATTGTAACAAAGGAAAAAAATTAATTTTGTTAAGAAAAATCCATTTTTCATCTAGGACCAAGTTGATCCTAGTCAAGGAAAAGTCTTCCTAAATGAGGGCTATTCGACCCCTCAAGAAGGTTATAAATATAAGGGTCTCGATCTCATTTGGAGCACTCACTCATCATAAGTTCGATATGCTATAGTGAAGGAGAAAAAGAGCTAGAAAGATGAAAAAATAAGGAAGAATCGATTTTTTTTGGAATCTCTCTCTCTGTCCAAAGTTAGGGTTTATGTGTAGCTGCTACTTGTAGGAGGTCAAAATTGAAGACCAAAATTTTGAGGAGCATTTGCAGGGTTGAAATTCTAGAGTGAAGTTGTAGAAGTTCGAAGTTTCGAAGCTTCCTTGGAGAGATCTCACTGGGGGGCTGACTTCATGCTTTAGAGGATTTTGGGATTTGGTCGTTGGGTCTTGAAAGTCTCTCTATAAGAAAATTCTAGAAGAAGAGAAACATTCTTTTTGGGTTTTCCCCTTAGATGGTTTTTCCCTAGCTTGGAGCTTATAACTTGTCTACTTTGTCATGTTGTGATCTTCATTGTTTAGATAATTTCTTGATGAACAATAACTTATAAAATAATAAAAAGGTCAACATATATCACAAGTAATTATCATGTTAAGGAAAATCATCTATAATATATAAGTCTCCTGATTTTCTAACAAGTTCTTGGAGATCAGGAAAATTGTTAGCTCCAATAAATTCCATAATTGAGGATGAATATGTGGCAGGAGATGAAGCAATGAAGGAAATTTTGTGGCTTATGAAAATTCTAGAATAATTGCAAGAGACACAAGCGCATTAAACTCCTATTTTGATTTACAACACTTCTGCACTAAAGTTGGCCAAGAACCCAAAGTTCCATGATCAAACCAAGCACATCAATACAAATTATCATCTGATTCGACAACATGTTTAGGTCAAGACTATTCACCTTCACCATTGTTCCACAAACGAGCAGATCACTGACATCTTAATCAAAGTGATTGGAAGAGAAAATTTTGAAAGATTCAAAATGGTGCTTGGACTCACCAACATCCCTTCAGATTAAGGGGGGGGGGGGGAATGTTGACACCTAATCTGAAAGAATTTGGATTATTGTAAATAGTTTAATATTTTAGTTATTAATTGGAGAAAACCAAGATACCTTGGAATTGGAATCCCAAGAGTCTCTCCACTGATGTATATATTCATGCTTTGGTTAATGCAATTATACAAGCCGCATTGTGGAGTTACCAATGTTTGGCTTGACAAAGATTGTGAATTGTAAAGAATTGTAAAAAAAGAAGAAATTTTGGAAAATTTTAGAAAAGAAATATAGGTAGAAGACTTGCTCCCAATCATGAATAAAAGAAGAAATATATGTCACATATTCAATGTTTTCGTTATCACAAGTTTGGTCACTATAAAATCAAATGCGCTCTTTATAATGCATATGTTGTGTATTGTTTTATTCTAGTTGTAGGC
>APFE030618885.1:42315-52501 GCA_000404065.3 Pinus taeda
TACATACATATATACATACATACATACATATATAGATATAGATATGTGGTGAACTGTTTTAATCTTAATCCTGATAGCTAGCAATGGAGCTTGTTAAAATTTAGAGTTAACATGTTCTTTACTCAGGTAAATTACTTCATTAGATTATAAGCCCATTATAAATTCCATTATTCCATTATAAATAACATTAACCATAGGACATTGACTGATGAAATAACATTAAACATAAGTGTAGAAGGCAAGACAAGACAAGAGAACGTAGGAATTGGCTCAAGCCAAGGAAAAAACCCCAAGATGGGGAAACTCTTTAACAATTATTCTTATTATTAATATCAAATTTTCAACAGAGAGAAAGAGAGTACAATGAAAATGACTTTCCATTTGGCGATCTAATAACATTTTCCTTAGAAAAGAAGATGGTCCAATCAATTTGCAATTCTGGCAAAACATGCTTCAAGAGCTGGTGCCTTCTTCTTTACAATACTGATCACTGGTGTTTGTTGTTAACCAGCTACACCTTATTTTCCCCTCCTCAATCACTGTAGGTATTATTCCAATCATCACTTCTCCTCTTCATTGTCAATAGTCATCTGCCTACTTGACCAACGGACATAGGCCTGTAGCCTATCCTGTAGCTTTGAATTACCTCTTGACCCTCTAGTTCCAAGTCAAATAAGCCTGCGACCTACCTGTGACACCACATAAAGAAAGAGGCATGGTGATCGAGAGTTTCACACCTAAACATTGTTTAGAATTTCCATAAAGTCTGCAGCTAGCCGCCTTCTACTAACTTAAACATGTGGGAGATAAATTAGCCAGAGAGAAAACCCAAACAACTCGCCCTCCTAGATTCTCCATGTTGTAGCTCCCTCAGAAGTATCACACAAGAGATTTTGGATGTGTGAAGTAAGGTAGGAGGACTCATCCTTTTATAGGAGATGGAGAGGGGTTCCGATTGATTATTTTACCCCAAGCTGACTTTATCAATTTGCATATGTGAGGACTTTAATTCAAAAACACATTTCTCTTGACTAAATTTGATGATCTTTAGGTCAATCTTGGTCCTCTTGAAGAGAGGAATTTAATGAAATAATTATCTTCATCAAATGAGTTTTCCAAATTGGACTTTGGCCCTAGTTTCCAATTTTAACACTCCCTCTCAACTAGGGAGAATTCCACCTACAAATCCATCCATTATCATGCAATGTTATCATCGTATACTATCTTTGCATCTTGTCTCAACTTTGTTGAACATTGATATATATAATGAAGAAGAATTGATCGAGAGTGAGTCATAAGACCTTGCCACTCTCCACTGACAAAATGTAGTCCTCATAACCAGGGGTCGAACCCTAATTGGACTTGATCCCAAGAGATCAAGTTGTTGAACATCATGTGTCCTAGACATAGGGAGTACGATAGTGCATGATGCATCCATCGGTCGTGTTATGATCCCTATCCACTTTTCTTAAATAATTGGCTAGACAAGAGGTACTTCCCATGTGTCCTAGACAACATGGGTAGGATGATGTTGGGGCAATAGCAGGGAAATAATAAATCACATACTTCTCACAACCAAATGTAGGAAAAGGATAAACCACATCCTATAGCCACATGTCACAACCATCATAGGGAAAGGATAAACCACATCCTATGTGCAAGAAAACCACCGAGAGTAGGGAAAGAGTGAACCATGTCCTACATGCATGCCAACCAACAATCATAGGAAGGATCCTACATGTGGGGAAAGGATGAACTACATCCCAGTAACATGTCAACGACATATCGTAGGGAATGAGCATCCTACATGTGGGGAAAGGATGAACCACGTCCCACTCACATGTCCATATGTGACAACAAGCATATGCCTATATGCATCTCTCACTAGGGTACTACCTACAGGAGAAGGTGAACCCCTCATCCTACTCATATGCCATAGGAGAAGGTGAACCACTCATCCTATGCATATGTTATCACCAAGAAATGATCACCTAGCCATTTCTAACTTGGTGGATCGAAATACACCATGTGGATTTAATTTTACCATAGTAAAATAACTTTCACTGTGGAAAATAATTTATTAAACCACTTTTATTAAAAAAAATTATGCCTTAAATAAAAAAACCCGTGAGAATGATTAGATAAATCATTACTTATTTAATTTTATCAAGGAATAATTATTAAATCATTATTTAAATAATTGTTCCTTGCCACATTTGACTAAATACCTTAGGAATAATTAAATAAATCACTATTTATTTAATTTTCTTTATTTCTATTATTGGAATAAATGTTAAATCGCTATTTAATAATTATTTCAATTTCACACCATTCTTCATTCTTGTGAAATAATTAATAAATCATTTTATTTATTAATTATTTATGAATAAAGGCATTTAACCATTTTAAATGTCTTTTCCCTCTCCAATAAATACAATTAAGTATTCCAATTTGTTAGACCATGATTTGGTTAATATTATTTTATTATTCTCCATTTTCAAGATTAACTCAATACTTTGTTACAAATAGGAGGGTTTTTCATTCATTCTTCACCATGATCATAATCATCATCACCATTATCATATTTTTTATTTTGAGCTCCCATTCGAGTTCTCCACATTTTGTCTAGGTGTTTTCACATATTGAGAGAGAATATCATTTTCTAAAGCATCAAGGACATTAAAGGACCCATCCCATGGAGGGGGACTTATAGACTCATCTATAGATCTAATTCACTAGGTGTTTTTAATAAAATATTTGTTCAATTAGAGTCTTTCCATTTGGGTTATTGCATTGGGTATTTTCTGTGACAACCCTCGTGAAAATTTCATGCAATAAAATTTAATAAAGGTAAAATAAGACCTCGATTAAGGGACACTATTCCAAGCTGAATGTTGGGCAAAGATATCCTAGTGAGCATCACTAGATGTGTTTTTGGCTAAGGAATTTGGCAAAGGTTAAGGAAAAGGCATTAAATGGAAAAAAGACATTTTTGGCACATTTATTTAAGAAAATAAAGGAAATTAGGAGAAAAGTAAGGTGAAAAGTCACAGGTTGCATGTGAGGAGGAAATTGAAGGAAAATAATGGAAAATGAAGAAAATAAAGGCCTCTTTAATAAAAAGGCTTCTGAGGATCAATTGGTAACCTTTTGTCAGTTCAAGTTTTGGAGCTCTTTCATTATTCTCTCTCTCACACTCTTGGTCACTTAGAGTTTTCTTATATCACTCTAGCTTTGGTTCAAGGAAGGAAAGGAAGCAAAGGGAAAGGAAGGAAAACAAGTATCAAGGAAGAAAGAGCAGGATTAGGCAGCTTCTGTAAGAATAGTTGCAGGTAACATGTTGCATGTGTTATATCCTAGCCAGCTTTGACATGCATGGCTTTACATATTGGTGTATGGTTCTCTTGCTGTCGGTGGCATGGTTTTGCCGGGCATGACATTGGTTTTAGGCCTAGATTTTCCTTTTTCTGGATGCCATGGTATGTTGGGATGTTTTTCTCGGTTTTAATCTTTGGTTTGCCCAATGGATTTTATAATCAGGGGTGAAGCTGGTCTCAAGTTTCATTCCCAAAGGCCTAGGAATCCCTTGACCGATTTTGGTAGGATACATGGTAAAACTCGAGGGAGAATTCCCAGTTTAGGGCCTAGTGATTCGGGTTTGGATTGTGGTAAAGCCTAAGAGACTAGTCTCAGTTTAGGGCATAGTGCTTTATGATTGGATTGCGATAAAGCTTGAGACAAGGAGACAGAAAATTGCTCAAGGATAGTGATGGATTCTAGATGGAATTCCAAGTTCAGTTCGGTTGTGATCGAAGAACTGGTTTGGTGTGATCATGGTTTGGTGAGGGTGGAGTTGGTTTAACCTTTAGATTCTCTTGGTTGTTTTTGGATTGGTTTACCCATGAGATCCCACATTCATGCTTGGAATATGGCACAAGGGTGACTGGATGAAAGAAATATTTGGTTTAGCCATGTCTACGATCAGGTGGTATGTGGAAGTCCCAAACCTAGTCAGGTTTGCCTATGAATAATGAAAGCTAATTTCTCTTGATTTTTCACTTATTTATATGTGGATTTAATGGTTGTTATATATATGTTATTTACATCATTTTATGTTGGCTATATGCTTGGTTAATTGACTAGTTCATGTCATGGTTATCTCATGTATTTACTTGTAATTGTTAAATTGATGGATGAAAAAACTAATTGATGTTATAAAAATTCAATGGTAAATATGGTGATCCTTCTTGTTATGTTTCATAAGAGTTTTCAATCATTCATGCTTTGTCTTGTATCGTAGATCTACAGGTTGCATTAATGAAAAGTGATTTGACATAATGTCAATCCTGGTTGGGGATGGTCAGGATTAGTCCTAAGTTTTAATTTTGGTTTAATAGTATTGTCATCATGTATTTTATGGATTCTGAAAGTTATAGCAAGTTTTGGGCAGTGGCCAAAATTTGGGGCTAGAAAAGTTCCTTGAATTCTGTGGGCGCTGGCACAGGTCTACTGGGAAAAATCCCTGGATGTTGGCTTGTAGGCATGTGAGAGCATCCAAAGGTCCCTGGATGTTGGCATACCTATAACATGAGAGAGTCGAGAGGTCAAGAGGCTTAAAAGATCAGAGGGACCTAGGGGCAGGATGTTTGAGTGGATGAGATGTCTCCTGGGTTGTTGTTGCTAATGTGCTAAGGTTTGGTTGCTGTGTTCCATTGACTCCATTTCCTTAAGGTCCCCAAGGAGGTTGAATCCCTTATAGTGGTCTCTCTCATCACATGTTTACCTTGGTTGTTTGGTTACTTGGGTAGATGTGGGAGGAGGGTGGTTACAGATTGGTATCAAAGTGTGGTTGCACTCTCCTTGGTGAATGTGTTTCTCATGAATTCATGTAAGTTGTACATGTGTCAATAATCCTTGAATTCTTATTCCATATGCATGGTGTTGGTCATAGTCATAGTGATGTCACCATGGGGATAAGGATGTCGTTGTATGAAACATTTTGTCATGAGTGTATGACTGGTTACATGTTGTTATATGTTTCTTACATGTGTCATTTTGTATGCTTGGTTACATTCTCGTATGTTTGGTTACATTCTTGCATTCTTGGTTACAAGTATAATTCTTGTAGGTTTGTACAAGTATCGTCATTCATGCTTGATTATATGTGTTCATGAGTGTGTGTGGTTGATTACGTGTAGATTTTTCATGTTAATGTTTGCATGTGGTCAAGTATACATTGGTGTTATGTTTGTTATTGTCACACATGTAGTCATGATATGTGTAGTTAATATGGTCATGCATTAATGAATAGACTCTAGCTAGACTGATGGTTACATGGTTATGTGCTTATGTGCTTAGGTATCATATGTCTATATGCTATTATGATTATTTTATACATGTATAACACTGATTTGATGATCTTGCAAATGCGATATCCTTCCCGAAATATGCCAAGGTACGTTGGTTTATTGCGATTTGGTTTAGGTGACATAGTATGTCTTTCAGGAAAGAGATCAAATGGTTAGCAAGATGGTAGGCTACAAACACTATCCCTATGAATCGAATGAGAAATGTGATGTTGGGATCTCTTCTAATTTGGAAGATACATTGAGAAACTTGAAAGAAGAAATAAGGAGTTGTAAGGAAGACAATGAAAAAATCATGCAGGCACAAGAGAAACAAGTAGAGGTTAATGCAATAATACTTCAGAGTTTGTCAGAATTGTAGCAACAGGGACCACTTCGGATCAGCCATGAGTAGGGGGAAAAAACTAATGGGGCATATGGAAGTAGGTATTATGGTGGTCACATTTCAGACAAATATGACATGATTATTGATGGAAGGTTATTGGACACTCCATGTAGAAGACGTGATGGACATAGGTACTATTCCAATTCTTGTTTGGACATGCATCATGATCATAATCATTATCATCCTTACAAGAGGAGTGATAGGGGATACTTTCCAGATGAGTTTAAGAAAGAAAATCCACCTACCTATGATGGAGAGATGAAGAAAACATATGATGCAGAGGCATGGTTGCTTGATATGAGGAAATTCTTTAGATTGCATGACTATTCAAAAAACATGAAAACAAAGATAGCCACTTGTAGTCTCAAAGGTAAAGCAGATATTTCGTGGGAAGATGTGAATAATGTTAAAGGTATACATGAGGATGATTTGACTTGGCATGAGTTTGAGAGGCTCTTCAAGAAGAAGTATTTTTCGGAAAGATAATTTGATGATAGAGCTAAGGAGTTTTATGAGTTTCAAATGGGTTCCATGACATATGATGAATATTCTAGTAGGTTATTAGAGCTATTGAGATATGTTCCTTACCTCAAGGAGGTGAAGGCAAAGGTTTAGAGATTCATCAGTGGACTTCCAGTAGCATACCAAGACTGGATTAAGTTTGATGAGCCTAGATCGTTGGAGGAGGCCATCCAAAAGTTGAAACATTGTTATTAGCAGTTGAAGCACAAACTTGAGCGTAAGTGTGACTTGAAAGGAAATGATAAAGATAAAGGAAAATCGCCACCAAGCAAGTGATAGAAAATGTATTTCCTTACAAGAAGTTCAATACAACTGAGAAAGGACATGGAGAGTGGCAAGTTAGAGGTGGTGGTAGGGAACCATTGCAGTGTTGGATATGTGGTAAGGGTCACCATAAGAGGTATTGTTCACAGTATCAGAGTGGTGGTAGACCCTACATCTACAATGCTAAGGAGCTGTATATAGTTCGTGATGTTGGTCATAGCATTCCTTATATCTATGCAGCTGTGGAAAATAGGTAGGCAGATCATCAGGCACCTATCATGGTAGGCTTTGTGATAAAGTTGTTTCTATTTTGATTGATCCTAGATATAACTATAGTTATATTAATCCTGACCTGGTGGATAAGTGTGGTTGGAGAAAAGAAGTGCATGCATAATCTTGGTTGGTGCAGTTTGCTGCAGGTATAAAGAAAAGATTTCACCATTGGGTAAGAGCTTGTGCATTTGAGCTAAATTGTATGCCTACAACAACACATTTGAATGTAGTGCCATCAGGTTCGTATAGTCATCTTTTGGGTTTGGATTGGCTATACCTTCATAGGACCAAAGTGGATTGCTTTAACAAGGCCATTGAGTATGTGGATGATAGTGGGGAAAAGAGAACTTTGTAGGGGAAGAAGGAGCCTACATCAGTGAGGATGGTTACCACTATGCAAGCTAAGCATAGTTACATAAAAGGTTGTGTGATGTTTGTAGTGCACATTTCTAGTGAAAAAGGTAAGGAAGTTGGGGATGTAGATGTTTTGAGCAGATACTATTAGGTTCCTATAATACTATCGATTACCCCATTACCATTGTAGTTGTATCCCTTATTAATATTGTTGTGCCCCTATTGTCCCCATATTGTTATTACTGTGCCCCATAGAATCCCTCTATTGTTATTTTTGTGGCTTTATATTATTATTGTTAGGTCGGTTGGGTTATATTATGACTCCTTAGACTCCTACATATATAAAGGAGTTTTTGTCATTTGAATCATCCAAGAATTGTTCATTTGTGTAATGTAAATGATGTTACTCCCTTGAAGAGGCTGAATTATAAGGCGTTCAACTATCTTTTCTATCTTTTTGTGAGCTCGTTTCATAACATTTGGTATCAAAGCTTTCGATTCTATGGTTTCGCTGCTCCAAATAGGTCATCGTGGAATTTTCACTATAACTTTTTTTCTGCAACATTTCAAAAGCTAAAAAAACCCATTTGAGACAAAATCGCACTAAACCTCAGGTCCAAATTTCAGATCTTTTTACACTATATTTGTGGAGATATGATCTGAGGAAGTTGGTCTTTTTGTAGATTCCTGAATTACATTCCAAACAGGTGACCTGGGTAAAATTGTCATAACTTTCTCTCTGAGCATCGGATTGAAATTTCGTAAGAAGATACAAAAATATGATGGACTTTAGTTTCTTGTATATATTTTTCAAAACCAAAGGTCGAAACAATGACTCGTGGCACGTCGTACAAGTTCGCTCTACTGAACTAGTCTATAATCAGGTCACTGTGGAAGATTTGGCATAAATCTTCCCTGGAGAATCCAATTTGGATCAAACTGGTGGCATTGGAAAGAGGAAATAGAGGGTTACCATAGATCACAATTTCAAAACTGGGTGATCTGAAATTACAAAGATACTTCAGATTCAATATCAAGCTCCTACAAAGCGAAAAATGATGTGTAGTTTTTTTTAAAGTTTTGCATAAGCTTGGTTTGAAAAATTAGTTTGAAGGAATTCAAAGGGCATAGTAAATCATTATTATCAGTAATTGATTCCCCAAGGAAAGAAAATGCAAACACCTAGTAAGCAACCTAAAAGCTCTAGCATGACTCATGAAGAAGAGGAAGAAATGCAACATGATATATCAAAATTACGAGACCAAGTGCAACAAGTGTCACTTGCACAAAAAGGAATAGAATATAAGATGGATGGTTTAAAGAAAGATGTAGAAGCTAAGATGGATGATTTAAAGAAATGCGTAGGAGCTAAGATGGATTGTTTAAAGAAAGGCGTAGAAGCTAAGATGAATGAAGTGGAAGCTAAGATGGATGATTTGAAGATAGATTTGAAGATAGATTTGAAGACAGGAATGGAAGATTTGAAGACAGATTTAACAATGTTTCTACAATAAATTCTTACTAATGGTGAAAGGGTAGTAAAGGAAACTCATGATGAGAACAAAAAAAATTTTAATATGAGGAAGTTTCATGGCAAGGATCCCACAACATGGATATTACAGATGGAGCAATTTTTCGATCTCAATAATGTGCAAAACACACAAAAGGTATGTATTGCAACTTTATATTTGGAACCAAATCAGTTTGTATGGTATCAATGGCTTTGCTCTCGTAAACAAATTATCACTTCGGCAATTTTTACGGAAGAATTAACAGCACATTATGAGCATACAAAAAGCAACACTTTTTTTAGCCAATTTATAAGTCTCAAACAAAAGAGTTCAATAATGGAGCACATTTAGGAGTTCCAAAAATTGAACATAAGGGTAAAAAAAATATTATAGAGGAGCATAGGATTGATGTGTTCATAGGGACCTTAAAGGATAATATCCAACATGATGTTAGACTTTGGGAACCTGATTCATTAGAGAAGGTTTTCAGGTTAGCCAGAAAAATGGAAAGCAAAATTATGGCAACCAGGAAGCATACCACTCACAACTATAAACATGGAAGTGGTGTTGTCCCTAGTCTTCCACAACCTATAAGGTTGACACCACAAAAATTGGAAGAAAAAATAGAAAAAGGGCTTTGTTACAGTTGTGATAGCAAATACACTAAATGTCATAAGTGTGCTGAGAAGAGATTATTCTACATAGATTGTGAAGAGGAAGAAGAAAAGGAGCAAGAAAGGTCAAAAGAAAAGGATATACTCCAGGAAAAAAGCCTAGATAAAGAAGAAATGAATCCGACATCTTGTAATGCATTGGCTGGAATTACCACTCCTCAAACCATCATGATAGAAGGAAAAATCAAGAAGAAAAAGGTAATAGTGTTGATTGATTCAGGAAGTACCCACAATTTTATTCATTGTAAGATAGAAAAAGAATTGAATTTCTTCCTATATCCAGCACCAGAGTGTCAAGTGATGATTGTAAATGGAGGAACGATAAATTGCTTTGGAAAGTGCCATAATATCAAGCTATCCATGGGAGAATATTTATTGACTAGCCCAATGCTTTCCATTCCAATGGGACGTGCTGATGTTGTACTAGGAGTCCAATGGCTACAATCCTTGGGTACAATAGCTTTTAATTTTCAAGAACTTTTCATGAAATTTTCTATGGAAGGAAAGGAAGTTGAATTAAGGGGTATTGTAGGGGAACAGGGAAAGATAATAAACTCTAACGGTATGACAAAGCTTCTAAAGCAAAAAAGAGGAGTAATTGCACAATTATGTTCGCTAGATGTTTCCACATCAGAATCATCTATTTCTCCAAATCTCCAAAAAGTATTGGACAATCATTCCAAGGTATTTGAGACTCCCAAATGTCTCCTACCTATTCATGATCATGATCATGCTATTCATATGATTCTAGGAAGTGTTCCTCCAAACATCAGGCCATACAGATATCCCTATGCCCAAAAGAGTGAAATTGAACGTATGGTTGTAGAAATGCTAGAG
>APFE030618885.1:55228-68244 GCA_000404065.3 Pinus taeda
GGGGGATACCCGCTCGGTCCGGACCTTGGTTGGCAGCTCCTTTTCCATTTGGTATAGCGGGTTCAACTGGGGATATGGGACCAGTTTCCCAATTCAAGTGTGTGTGTGAGAAAGATTGATGTTTCTGGTTTAATATTTCCTAATTAAGATGCTCTAATTCTAACTTTAATCTAATGGCACGCAATTGGATTCTAATAAAACAAAGACTTCTAAGTCTATACTAACCCGGGGTGTAATCTTCTTCTGTGAGATATAAAATGATTTCAAATAACAATCGGTAATAAAGATCATTCAACTGTTATAAGAAAAGAATTCAATATAGATGAACCACTTCACATAAAAAGTTAGGTGAAACAGTTGTGAGAAACATATCACACAGTAAGCTATTCATATATTAAGCACAAATAAATAGCTATCACCGTACAAAAGTGCCAAATGATAACTCAGGAATTCACGGATTAACATATAAACAACTGAACTTGAATATCACTTTAACACAAGAAATAGAAGCAGTTAAGAGATAGAAGTACCATTTATAACTAGTTTTATTCATGAGCTTCAAGTGATAATGATTTATCTCTTCTCAATCCAACATCCACTAAGAGTACAGAAGTGCAACATCAGTAGCAGATATCAAATGCAAAAATCAATAAATCCTATTCCATTACTTCATCAAAACCTCCTCGGAGGGTGGAAAACTGCATGTTCTGAGGACAAGTTTTTGATAAATTTCTGGACCCCTCTCTAAATGCATGAGAAGGGTTTAAATACTACTAAATACATCTAAAAATAACTTATTTACAAAAATACAGGATACAGTTTAAATGACCGTCCTTTCTCTAGGCAAAGATAAAGCAAAACTATTTCTAAAATTAAATCTAATATCCAACATCTAACTATTTATGTATCTTCTCCTTAACATCGCAAGCATTCAGTATTTTCTTGAGAAGAGTCGGTTGGCCGACTTTAGCTTTTAATTGCCCTGTGAAAACGGAATCAACAAGAGTTGGTGCCATCTTTTCGACAGAATTGATGATGCTCTTGAGAGTCATAGACTGGTTGTGTGGTTTCACTAAATAAGCCAAGTAAGAATCCCAATTCAACTTAGTTAATATTTTAATGGATTCTGCCTTTTCTTGCACCTTCCGTTTCCATTCTGCTTGCAGCTGTTGTACCTTTGGTAGTAACCTAGAGTTGTTTTCAAGATTAGATTTGCTTTATGCAAATTCTCATTTATGCAATCAATAAGGATGTTGGCTTCTATAGATGATTCCTCTACTGCTTGCTCAGCTTCCCTAATCTGTGTATCCCATTTGTTAAAGAGCATTCCTTTATGATTGTCATTTATCATTGGTGCGCTTGCTCTTTTTCCCTCCTCTGTTTCTTTCCAAGCCAAATATTCAGTAACTTGTGTATCAATTAAATCATAGTCATGTCGTAGATCTACGACTTGATTGGTGATTGTATCACTTATTTCACAATACGAGTTCCACTGCGTTGTCCTTTGGCCAAATGCTTCCTGTTGCTGTAGTAGTTGGTCGTTCAAGGAAATAGATTTTTCGATGAATTCTGTAAGCTTGGGATCATCTTTGTGCATCTCCTGTATATCCTGTAATTGTTTTTCTTTCTAAGCCAAACTATTTTGGTAGCTTACCTGCATCCACTAGAATTCTTGTTGTAGTCTTTCAAGCGTTTTATGTGCTTCGTTGTTGGCATTGGCTTGTTGTAGCTGTTGCTGCAAAACTTGTATCAAATCTTCCTTTTATTTCAATAGTTTCTGTACCTTAGCTGCTTTATCAATAGTTGTAGAAGCATAAGCGCCTACGATTTGGGATAATTTGGTAAGATTCTCAATTGGATCAGTACTGGGATCTTGCCACAAGACATCCAATTGCTTTGCGTCATGAGAGATCACGTTATCCAATTTCCTCTACTTCCTTTGTTTTCTTACTACTGCTTTATGTTGTGGACTGTAAAATACATCAAGAGGAGGAATCTCCTCTATCTTGAGTATAAGTTCAGATGAGGGGGTGATAGGAATATGTTCCATATCTGAGATATTGTCGATTGTTCCTGTGACCATGTCTTCAGTTTCCTGTACATTACTTACAGGTATCTTTGTACTTTTCCCTTCAAGATTGATTAGATCATTGAAGGTCTCCCATTCCTTGTCTAGCTCGGTTCTATCAGATGATGGCTAACCGATGAGAGGGGGAGGATCTACCTACGAAGAGGTTAACACCAGTTGCTGTGCAGGCTCTTTTTATTGGGCAATATCCTTTACTGACCCTTCGCTTTTACCATGGTCACTTTCAGATTTTTTATAATGTACTGATGTTTCTTTCCTAGATTTGGATTTAGATCTATCTGTACCAGAACTTTCGTTGAGGCTAATACTTGGAGTTGGTTCCCTCGCGGGTTCTAAGCATAATTTTTCTAGAGGGACATTAGCTAACCTTATTTCCCTGTATGTTTTGAACTGCTAAAACTCTGCGGGAGGGTGTTGAGTTTGAGCTGAGTGGAGAATTTCTTCAAGTGTGCTTTTCTGTTGGAATATATCATCAAAACGATCCTCTTCTTTGGAAAAGACCTTTATTTTGACTGAGGCGGTGAAATTCTTCGCAATGTCATAAGGATCAAACGACCTTATTTGAAACTTGAACAATTGTAGACACATTATGTTATTCACTTCTTTGAAGGCATGGCCTACATCAAATAATGAAAAGGCTCCACAGGCTACAGGAAATTGTGGCTGAATAACCTACTTTTTATCTTTCAAATCCTTAGTCAAACCCCCTTCTGCACAGGTTTGGTAAGCGATTTCTCGCGCCATGAGTTGGTCGGGAACATACAGAGGTAAGACGTGAGGGGAAACGTCACTTCCGAATACCTTGACATATGTAAACAATTCCCCTCGAAACCATCTCATGACTGTGAGTGTATCTGTCTCTGCTTCAGGAGAACATCTTGGAGCATCTTTGTCGTATAAAATATTGTACAGTGGTAACATAACTCCATGAAAAATTTTGTAGAAAAATGGAGGAAATTTAGAATCCCACAATTCTTTGTGATAAACATGAATGGGTAAAGGGTCTTGAGTTGTCCATTTCCATCCCATTACGGGAAACTTTGAAACATAGCAAATTGTATCCATTACATACGCTGATAAGTAAAATGGGGGATAAATTCTCTGGGAAATAGTTCTTTTAGATCGGTAATTTACAATGGCAGTAGCTAATTTGTCTGACAGTATTCTAGACCAATCCATAATAGTAGAATTAACAGCGGCATCCAACAAAGGTAGCCATTCAGATGATAATTTATTAATATCCGGTCTCCCATAAAGTCTTCATAGCATAGTAGCAGCAAAGCAATATGGAGAAGTGAGAGAACCAATACTATACATACCATGTTTGTCCTTTTTCAATGGCTCGTCTCTCCTTGACCAATCTTTAGTACGTTCAGCCAGGTCTTCATTTTCTTTGACAAACTTCTCTATGAATTGTTTGTTGTAATTCACCTGTGGCTCTGTCAAATGATACATAAGTTTCAAATCTTGTTGAGCGAATGAGCCGATAAGTCCTTGACCCTGAGCCTTAAACTGTCTATTTTTAATGTCCGTGTTGTCCAGTACCCATTTAACCATGTCTGTATAAGGGAGAATTTTGGGTCTTGCCATTATTCGGTGCAAAAACGAATAGGCTAAATCTGCAACTGATGCTTCAGAGGGCCCTTGTGAACCAGTAGAAGCCGTAACCTCCATCACCTTGGGATTCTCTTCCTCAAGTAGGTTATACATGCCTTCCTAAGTGGAAATACCCACTTCTCTATTACAGGCGGTGTTTGTGTATAATGGCGCCATTTCTTTATCTTCAGACATTGGAGCCTTGCCTTTCTTCCCCATAGTATCTTGTATACTTCTTTGTATATTTCTTTGTTCTTCGTTCCTGCAGTTTACAAGTGAGGTGAGAGTAATGATACAGAATAGTGACGGGAAAGCTTTAAATGCCGAAGGCATGCAACAATATACCACCTTACATGAACTGGATCTTTGATAAACACAAAATCATATCTTATTAACAACTGGCAACTAACTCATTAATTAGAATTAAAGTGCATAACCGGGTTTCGTTTTATGGAAAGAGTTTTCTTCAATAGTGAGATGAAACATTTTGTGATGGAGCGATTTTGCGATTTGCTTTGTAATATCGCAGTTCGTTGTATCGTATCATTGTAAGGTCCCAATATCGCAATATCACATGGTTTCAATATCGCATAATCGCAGTGTGTGCTTATTTCGTGTTAATGTATTTCTTTCCATGTGCGATTTTGTGATATGCATCATCACATATCGGTGTTTTCTGCGGTTTTCCAGCAGAAGTGCGTTTGAAGGCATGTGATGCGATATTTGTTTTTCATTATGTAATCCCGCATCGCAATCTTGCATACTTAGAGTTTGGCTTGTAAGAAGGCATCCTATTATCCTTTCTGCAATGCGATATTCCTTAAGGAGTGACTTTATCTTTCCTCACCATGAAACTTAAGCTTTTTTAGATTTTGCAAAGGTATTTTCCTAAGTTTATGATGGTGAGGTTTATTAAAAAGGAAATGTTAGCACTAATTTATTTTTAAAATTTTTTGACTAAGGGTCCCCACTTACTTAGTATTAGTAATAACGCTAAATTAGAAGGGGGGTTGTTGGTGGCCACAACAATTGGTGATTCACTTGGAAGAACTAGTTATCTCTATCTTTCTTTTGAATTTTCTAAACTTCCAAAATAGAAAATTTTCCAGAAAGTTAAACTTTATTATAGAAATATAAAGTACATTATGCTTTTACTTATTAATGATATTTTGTTTCTTCTATTTTCAACTTTGATTATTTGCTCCCTCAAGCTAGTCCTTGTATCCACATCAGTCATTACTTGGTTTATAAAGATAAAACAAAGTCTTCTCTGTAAACCAGTTTTAGATATGCTCATTTGTCGTAGGTAGAGCCTCTACTGCTAGCAGACGTTCATAGCCTCAACAGGGTTACCTGTTACCTAGCAATGATCCTGTATCCTACTTAAAGAAACCTACAATTCTCAAAGAAGAATCCACATCCACACTTATTGCTTTGATTTTCTTTCTCTTAAAGAACAATGTCTTGGTTTGATAGCCAATTTATGACACAGTCATTCACTTGATTTATAACTTTGCTGAACAGGCTGGCTCGTGATGAGACCCCTTGCCTTTTGATTGCAACGATCTTGAGTCATTGCCCTATTGTGGTATGCAGTATTGGTAAAGTCAGCAAGTTATAATATCTGTGATTATGATAAGCCAGCTCATGATGAGACCTCTCACTCTTTAAGATAAAGTGTATCCTTGGATTGTTCCTCTGAAAATTGTGATTTCCTTAGTAGGGAGGAAGTCATTGTTTCCTTAAGATAGCTCTAGATGACAATAGTAGAGTTTTTTTTGGAAAGAGTTGTTCTACAGAGAATCTTTATTTTGTTATTGATACCTTTCATTGCACTGATATAAAACAATTTCTCGCTAAAGGTTGTTTTCATCAAATTTTATGAAGTTGATACTAGTATCATTTCTAGGCTAGAGTCTTTAACTGTGCTTTCAATAATACAGATCAATTTTCTAAAAGATTTGCTATTTATACAAGCGAAAAATCAAGATCAGAAAGAGAAATGGTATCTTTTTCGTAAATATCTAATGTAACCATTCTCAACTGGTTTTATTATGGAAGAAATATTTAAGGAAGAATTAGGAATTTTCTAATGAGAAGTAAATATTTCCTTGCACATTTATATGATATGAAAAGGGCTAATCGCTGTCTTTATTTTTAATCTACAAAACTCTTAAAAATAAATTATCTACATAAACAAACTAACTAAATTAATTCTACTCCTATTCTAAACATGTACATGAAAATGACTAGGTATAGTCGTATTTCCAGTGTAACCATTCTCTCATTTTTACTCTTGCATATATATATATAAAGTTCGAATGTTAGTAATAAGAATAAAAATATTATTGAATTAAGAACATTAAATCTAACATCAAAATGTACAACTATTGTTAGAAGTTTATTTAAAATCTCCCTTTTATGAAATTTTCTTTCCAATTGAATACCAATTGGATCATAGAAATCTGGATGGATCTCTAATAAGGATTGATAAATGTTCAGATGAAGAGATGACAGGCCAGATTGAGGATATGAATTTTTAGATTCAAAGGCCTGGATGATATTGTTAGTGATATGTGTAAATGTTAAGCTATTGGTAGTTTTCCATGAAGAGAATGAATCAATGAAGAATGGATGGAAATCTTTCAAATTAAATAGAAAGTTAGTAAGTAAATTGAATTGCTAGCAAATTTCTAAAAATACACTCTCTTGTTGATATTGTCTTAGAGAAGAAAGAAACTTTTGATAAAGCATTAACATCGCTTGAAATTGAAATTGTAATTGAAATAGATTTTGATATTTTTGAGAGATTTCAATTTTCCAACAAGGAAATACATTAATTGAATGTTTGGTAATAAGGTGCTCAATATGCCAGTGTAATGTATCAAAAAAATGAAAATTAAAATCTGAAAATAAATCTGATTTTATACAAAATAAGTGAGGAAGCGAAAATATACTGAAATGACCATCTGTACAATTATTGTCACAGCACAATTGGGATCTTTTTGAAATAATTTCTCTTTCACAAGGATTTTCCAGAATTATGGAATTTGAGTAATTTCGAATTCCAACTTGTGAATTAGAAATAGGATTATGATTATGAACAAGTTTGAAGGTTTGATCATGATATGAATCGTAAATTGGAAAATTCTCTTGAATAGTGAAGTCATAAAGATAATTCATTGTTTTAGAATGAGGATTGATTGGAATAATTTCTAAATTAAAATATCTCTCATTCTCAGAAGTTATTTGAAGTTTGTGATGATTTCCTCGAGAAAAATCAACGTCTTCAATTTAAAGTAATTATCGTAAATGACTTCAGCAGATTCCCTAGATTTCCCTTCAATCTCACCTAATGTATCAAAACAAAGAGGAACAAGAATTTCATGTTCGTTAATGGCAAAAGAATGATCAGCCTTTGCTTCTCTATCTTGATCAAAACTTAATGGTGATTGATTTAGATCAGCCTCTGTATTTTCTGAAATATCATTAATACCAAGAGGGAAAGAATTACCATCATTAAAATTATCACGATAAAGAGAAAAATGTGATTCTGAAATAATGCTTATAAAAATGTCTCTGTTTGATATTTCTTGTGCATTATTCTCATCATGGAAAGATTTAGAAATTTGTACAGCTATTTTCATGCTATTGTTTACCTCGATTGTTGCTTGCACTTGCTGATTTGCAATCTGGTCTTCTGAATTTACCTTCAAGTTGCTTTCAGATTTCAAGGTGATTCTTTCTCCAAAATTGCTGCTATTGTCTTCTTGTATTTGAGCAGAAAAATTTTCTAAGCTTTGTGAAACCTCTTCATCACAATGTATTGGCACATCCGAATTGGATTTATCATTTATGTTAGAAGGGAATTGAACAAAGCTTGTACACATTTCATATGGATTGGGGATAGGAGGTGGAGAATAATCATGTTGAAACCAATCTAGTGATTCTTCTTTTATGAGTTCATTCTCGACATTAAATTTCAAACAATTCAAATGAAATCGAATATTAAAATCTCTAACAGACTCATTTTCTTTTCATAGATACTCAATCTCATCATATACCTGATCAGAATCATAGTGGTCAAATTTACAAATGAAAACTGTGACAAATTGATCCCATCTGTGAATTGAGGCAATCGGGAGAGTTCTACACCAGTTCCTAGCTTCTGCTATGAATGTGAGGGTAAAAATTCTGCATAAAATGCCTTCATCAATTCCTTGAAAATTGGAAATTGAAACATTTTGAATAAATTGAAGGGCATGATTAAAAGCAGAAGAATTTCTCTTACCATTGAATTTTTCCTGAGACAAGAGTCTTACCACTTCGGGTGGAGTATTGGAAGATGCACATACATGGATACAACTCCAAATTGGAAGTCTAAGAGGAGCCATCGTAATTTAAAGAAAATGTTAAAACTGAAAAGAATCCATCAGACAACTTATTTCAGGCCCTCCTTCTAGCACCAAATATGTTGAAGCCCTAAAAATCTGGTCAGCAACAAGGGGGATACCCACCTAGTCTGGATGTTGGTTGGCAGCTCCTTTTCCATTTGGTATAGCGGGTCCGACTGGGGATATGGGACCAATTTCCCAATTCAAGTGTGTGTGTGAGAAAGATTGATGTTTATGGTTTAACAGTTCCTAATTAAGATTCTCTAATTCTAACTTTAATCTAATGACATGCAATTGGATTCAAATAAAACAAAAACTTCTAAGTCTATACTAACCCGGGGTGTAATCTTTCTTCTGTGTGATATAAAATGATTTCAAATAACAATTAGTAATAAATATCATTCAACTGTTATAAGAAAAGAATTCAATATAGATAAACCACTTCACATAAAAAGTTAGGTGAAACAGTTGTGAGAAACATATCACACAGTAAGCTATTCATATATTAAGCATAAATAAATAGCTATCACTGTACAAAAGTGCCAAATGATAACTCAGGAATTCATGCATTAACATATAAACAACTAAACTTCAATATCACTTTAACACAGGAAATAGAAACAGTTAAGAGATAGAAGTACCATTTATAACTAGTTCTATTCATGAGCTTCAAGTGATAATGATTTATCTCTTCTCAATCCAACATCACTAAGAGTATAGAAGTGCAACATCAGTAGCAAATATCAAATGCAAAAATAAAAAAATCATGTTCCATTCATTCATCAAAACCTCCTCGGAGGGTGCAAAAGTGCATGTTCCGAGGACAAGTTTTTGATAAATTTCTGGACCCCACTCTAAATGCATGATAAGGGTTTAAATACTACTAACTACATCTAAAAATAACTTATTTACAAAAATACAGGATACAGTTTAAATGACCGTCCTTTCTCTAGGTAAAGATAAAGCAAAACTATTTCTAAAATTAAATCTAACATCTAACTATTTATGTATCTGCTCCTTAACATCGCAAGCATTCATCATTTGCTTGAGAAGAGTCGGTTGGCCAACTTTAGCTTTTAATTGCCCTGTGAAAATGGAATCAGCAAGAGCTGGTGCCATCTTTTCGGCAGAATTAATGATGCTCTTAAGAGTCATACTCTAGCTATGTGGTTTCACTAAATAAGCCCAGTAAGAATCCCAATTCAGCTTAGTTAATCTTTTGCCTTTTCTTGCACCTTCCGTTTCCATTCTGCTTGCAGCTGTTGTACCTTTGGTAGATAACCTGAAGTTGTTTTCGAGATTAGATTTGCTTTACGAAAATTATCATTTATGCAATCAATAAGGATGTTGGATGCTGTAGATACTTCCTCTGCTGCTTGCTCAGCTTCCCTGATCTATGTATCCCATTTGTTAAAGAGCATTTCTTTATTATTTTCATTTATCATTGGTGCACCTGCTCTTTTTCCCTCCTCTGTTTCTTTCCAAGCCAAATATTTAGTAACTCGTCTATCAATTAAATCATATTCATGTCGTAGATCTACGACTTGATCGGTGATTGTATCACTTATTTCACAATACGAGTTCCACTGCGTTATCCTTTGGCCAAATGCTTCCTGTTGTTGTAGTAGTCGGTCGTTCAAGGAAATAGATTCTGCGATGAATTCTGTAAGCTTTGGATCATCTTTGTGCATCTCCTGTATATCCTATAATTTTTTTTCTTTTTGAGCCAAACTGTTTTGGTAGCTTACTTGCATCCACTGGAATTCCTGCTCTAGTCTTTCAAGCATTTTCTGTGTGTCGTTATTGGCATTGGCTTGTTGCAGCTGTTGCTGCAAAACTTGTATTAGATCTTCCTTTTCTTTCAATAGTTGTTGTACCTCAGCTGCTTTATCAATAGTTGCAAAAGCATAAGCTCATGCGATTTGGGATAATTTGGTAAGATTCTCAGTTGGATCAGTAGTAGGATCTTGCCAAAAGACATCTAATTGCTCTGCATCATGAGAGATCACGTTATCCAATTTCCTCTTCTTCCTTTGTTTTCTTACTACTGCTTTATGTTGTGGACTGTGAAATACATCAAGAGGAGGAATCTCCTCTATCTTGAGTATAAGTTCAGATGAGGGGGTGATAGGAATACGTTCCATATTTGAGGTATTGTCGATTGTTCCTATGACCATGTCTTCAGTTGCTTGTACATTACTTATAGGTATCTTTGTACTTTGCCTTTCAAGATTGATTAGATCATTGAAGGTCTCCCCTTCCTTGTCTAGCTTGGTTCTATCAGATGGTGGCTGACCGATGAGAGGGGGATGATCTACCTGCGGAGAGGTTAACACCAGTTGCTGTGCAGGCTCTTTTGATTGGGCAGTATCCTTTACTGACCCTTCGCTTTTACCATGGTCACTTTCGGATCTTTTAGAATGTGCTGATGTTTCTTTCCCGGATTTGGATTTAGATCTATCTGTACCAGAACTTTCGTTGAGGCTAATACTTGGATTCGGTTCCCTCGCGGGTTCTAAGCATAATTTTTCTAGAGGGACATTAGCTAACTTTCTTTCCCTGTATGTTTTGAACTACTAAAACTTTGTTGGATGGAGCCGCGTTTGAGCTGAGTGCAGAATTTCTTCAAGTGTGCTTTTCTGTTGGAATATATTGTCAAAACGATCCTCTTCTTTGGAAAAGACCTTTATTTTGACTGAGGCAGTGAAATTCTTTGCAATTTCATAAGGATCGAATGGCCTTCTTTGAAACTTGAACAATTGTAGACACGTTATGTTATTCACTTCTTTGAAGGCATAGCCTACATCAAATAATGAAAATGCTCCATAGGCTACAATAAATTGTGGCCAAATAGCCTTCTTTTTATCTTTCAAATCCTTAGTCAAACCCCCTTCTGAATAGGTTTGATAAGTGATTTCTCGCGCCATGAGTTTGTCGGGAACATACAGAGGTAAGACGTGAGGGGAAACGTCACTTCTGAATACCCTGACATATGTGAACAATTCCTCTCCAAACCATCTTGCAACTGTGAGTGTATCTGCCTCTGCTTCAGGAGAACATCTTGGAGCATCTTTGTCGTATAAAATTTTGTATAGTGGTAACATAACTCCATGACAAATTTTGTAGAAAAATGGAGGGAATTTAGAATCCCACAATTCTTTGTGATAAACATGAATGGGTAAAGGGTCTTGAGTTGTCCATTTCCATCCCATTACGGGAAACTTTGGAACATAGCAAATTTGCATCCATTACATACGCTGATGAGTAAAATGGGGGATAAATTCTCTGGGAAACAGTTATTTTAGATCGGTAATTTACAATGGCAGTAGCTAAGTTGTCTGACATTATTCTAGACCAATCCATAATAGTAGAATTAACGACGACATCCAACAAAGGTAGCCATTCAGATGAGAATTTATTAATATCTGGTCTCCCATAAAGTCTTCATAGCATAGCAGCAGCAAAGCAATATGGAGAAGTGAGAGAACCAGTACTATACATACCATGTTTGTCCTTTTTCAATGGCTTGTCTCTCCTTGACCAATCTTTAGTACATTCAGTCAGGTCTTCATTTTCTTTGACAAACTTTTCTATGAACTATTTGTTGTAATTCACCTGTGGCTCTGGAAAATGATACATAAGTTTCAAATCTTGTTGAGCGAATGAATCGATAAGTCCTTGACCCTAAGTCTTAAACTGTTTATTTTTAATGTCCGCGCTGTCCAATACCCATTTAACCCTGTCTGTATAAGGGATAATTTTGGGTCTTGCCGCTATTAGGTGCACGAACAAACAGGCTAAATCTACGACTGATGCTTTGGAGGACCCCTGTGAACCAGAAGAAGCCGTAACCTCCATCACCTTGGGATTCTCTTCCTCAAGTAGGTTATACATGCCTTCCCAAGTGGAAATACCCACTTCTCTATTATAGGCGGTGTGTGTGTATAATGGTGCCATTTTATTATCTTCAAACATCGGAGCCTTGCCTTTCTTTGCCATAGTATCTTGTATACTACTTTGTATATTTCTTTGTTCTTTGTTCCTGCAGTTTACAAGTGAGGTGAGAGTAATCATACAGAATAGTGACGAGAAAGCTTTAAATGCCGAAGACATGCAACAGTATACCACCTTACGTAACTGGCTCTTTGATAAACGCAAAACCATATTTTATTAACAACTGGCAACTAACTCATTAATTAGCATTAAAACACATAACCAGGTTCCTTTTTATGGAAAGAGTTTTCTCGAATAGTGAGCCGAAATGTTTTGCAATGGAGCGATTTTCCGATTTGCTTTGCAATATCGTAGATCGTTGTATCGCATCATTGCAAGGTCGCAATATTGCAATATCACATGGTCCCAATATCGCATAATCGCAATGTGTGCTTATTTCTTGTTAATGTATTTCTTGCGATGTGTGATTTTGTGATATGTTTTTGGAAATAATACTGAGAGGGGGGTGAATCAGTATTATCATATCAGATACTTTTTCATTTTCACACTCAGATTCATATACGCGACTTCAGTTAAGGATATACGCGACTGTATTAAATGAAACAAGCGTATATGCATCAATCTTATGATTTAGTTAGCTTATCTTCAGTAAATGCATCAGAACATTATTAACCACATTAGCAGTAAACAGGTGTAGTGAAACAATACAGATCATCACACATAAGATGCACACATGAACACCATGATATAAGGTGGAAACCCAATGTGGGTGAAAACCACCTGCTGCTATTCGTCTCTTTCTTCCTTTAATAAGAAACTTATTTTACAATGTACTGGTGCAGCCCTTTGCCAGCACACAGGCTACAACCTGCAGAGGGCTACAATCCTCTCTCGTTTTCCAGTTACTTCTGGAAGGGAGCTACAACCCCCTTAGCTCTTGTACTAGCCAAGATACTAGTACGTAGGTGCTGGCCTACAGAAGG
>APFE030618885.1:93993-109009 GCA_000404065.3 Pinus taeda
AAGCCGACCTCTCATAAATAATTAATATTAATAAAATACCCTAAAATGATAGCCGACCTCCATCTTAATTTAATTTCCTCATTACTATATATTCTCTATAATCAGCTCTTCTTCTATCCAGCATTCAAATGGTCTTGATGATGGATCCCGGTTGGGATTCAAAACGTTGGCATAAAATGGTTCTTACTGTGGATTCTCCGGCAAACAAATCAGAAGAAATTAACCACAGAGGTCTAAAATCCAGAAGCTTATTCTTATTTAATCATGTTATCACTTGATTTGAGGTTCTGAAATAATTGGTCTTTGACCATGGCAGACACTTTGAAGATGAGATATGATGTGAGCTATCCTCTCTATTAGGCTTTGAACATCAATATTCATCATCTTAATACCTTGAAGGCAATGGCTAAGTTGAAGATGTCGACAAGATCCTTAAGACTATGTTTCAGTGGATGATGAATAAACACAAGATCAACTAGAATTTAATGCTCTTCCCTACTTTGTGGATCTATAGAAATTTTGTTAAGACTACCACCAAGTTCACTCCTTTCCACCTTGTGTTTGGCGAGGAGGCAATCTTGCCATTTGAGTACAAAATCCCTTCTCTTCACCTTGTCATCAAACTCCTCCCAGACACCCAACCTTTAGAACAACAACTCATCATGCTTGAGCATGCCACTAAAGACCATTGAGTTCCATTGCAAACCATTGAAGCAGCCAAAAAGTGCACCAAATCTTAGTATGACCGCAAAGTCCATGAGGGTGACCTTGTTCTTGTGTATGACCAAACTCATGATTTCCTAGGGTGTGGGAAGTTAGAACCATTAAGGCTATAGCCTTATATCATCCATAAGTGTTTAGGTAGCAGGGCATACCTGTTAGAGGATCCAAAAGGAGAAATCCTTCATAATACTTGAAATGCACTCTACCTCAAGAAATTTTACCCATAGCATTTCCCATTGAAATGCATGTATATCTTTATTTCTTCTTGCATTTAGGTAGTTCTCACCCCACATTCTTACACATTGTATTCTTGTGTCTTTCAAATGGATCCATCATCCACACCTTATATCAGTTTTGTCGGTGGTGTGAGTCACTTCTCTAGGAACCTTGCCTCGACATCTTGGGTCACTTTCACCCCCTTACATTCGTTATTCCACTCCAATGGTGTTTGCATTGGATCTGCCATCAATAACAAGGATGAATGTGATGTTGTGATAGGTTTGTGAGCTGATGCCCTTGACCATCGCATCCTTCACCGTAATGTTTGTCTTGATTCCTTGCTGCTTGTCATGCAATTGAATGACATTTATCATGTAATACTGTCCTATTTAGAAAATATATATGAGTTAAGCCATTTAATTCAATCATGTTCCTAGAGCCCAAAATCGCTATGTAGATAACACAACAAATAGTATTCTAAAATGGCATTTATCACATGTAAGAAGACATCCATAAACAAATGGTGAACCAAAATCATCACAAAAAGATGTATAATCATAAATATGTATCATAATATAGTGTTTTGAGTCCACTACTCTAAATACATCCAACATGCTCATTCGCATGTTATCATCCAACACAAATGGTGACCCACATGTCCCTATGCCTAATCACTATCATCTGAAGGTTCTCGAACCAGTGGCTCCATCCTCCTAGCCTGTAGATCTTGTATTGCCTGACCAACCACTTAAATACACCACATGGTTTATCACCACTCTAAGGGAAGACTCGTGCACTCATCTGAATGTCGATATTCTAGCTCATGCCACCTGCACTCTGTCACCCCATTCAGTAGTACACTACATTTTCATTAGATATCCTCCATTAGAGAATCACCACCTGGTCTCAGTTGTGATGAGGTACCACCCTAATATGTAACCCCTAGCATTGCAACTCATCCTCTGTATTATGTCGGCCTCACTAGTGCTATATCTGCATACCACAAAGTTTAGAAATTAGTACCACACACATATATTTCTTAAACTATAAATGCACCAAATATATAACAAATTTCACTTACCATCTAGGCCCCATGCTTATCCTAGTGGAAGTGATAAGTCAAGATCCCCCTAATAGTTCATACCACTATATGGATAATCATCTATGTATAGTGGCATTGGGTCCCAATGAGCGAAACAATCAGGTTGGAGAACTCGTCTGACTCCTCTCCTCCACCTCATCTCAGTAGCTGCCCCCAACAATGCATCTTGGGCTCCTGTGGGCCTCCATCACAAATCTGAACATGAGGTCAAATAATGGGGATACTATCAAAGAAGAGTGAGCATAAAACTATCCCAAATGAACAATTATCATTGGTACTCCATCTACATAATGTCAATTTTCATTTAAATTATGACAACATCATTTGGGACCACACATAGTAGGTCCCTCCCAGCACACTCTCCACCAACATGATTTGACCTCTAGTGATATGGTGGAAGGTATGACTACCACAAATTCATAGCACTGTCGTGAATGTTTCTCATGTCCCTAGCTCTTGAAGTCATTGATCTGTATGATCATTCCCTTTGCACGACTCGGTACACAATGACAATCAACAAACTCATCTATATGCCTCAAATGAGGCAACATTAGATGTATCTCCCCTACCACCCCCAAATCTCCCCTACCATCCCCAAGGGGGGCAATGCTGTCAAAAAATATATGTCTTGGATTGTGATTGTACTAAAAATGCCTCCTGATCTATGTCACAGTAACTCACTATCCTCGATAGTAAGGGCTCGCTAGCCCTCATTGTAAGGTTCACTAAGAACTTCAACATGCCATATCATGCCAACACCCCTCTCACTTCTTGATTCCCCTGAATCTCAACACAAAGGGAATCCAAATCTTGTTCTCGCCATGATACCTTTAGCCCTACCATACCTTTAACATACCATTATGTTTTCCTAGTCAAGAGTCAAAGGCATCCATGTCTAGTACTTAGATTTAGCTTTCAATAGACCACCAGTCCTGCCCATCCTCTCAGCCCAGAACATAGTTTTTTCCCTCAAAACTACATTGGACATAGTTGTGGGCCCCATTCCTATGCTCCAGAGCACAAATTAGACCCACAAAAGTGCATTTCTACCATAAGGATGAGAAGGGGTCCCCTATATAGAGCTGAAGCCCTATTATGAAAATATAATCTACCAAAAATGACGAGTAAGGCTGTGCCACCTACCTCAAATTTTTGGATCTTGATTCTGACGGTTGGTTTGTTTGCTATAATATCCACAAGATTTAGGGCCTTCTCCTCCTCTCCAAATTATCCACATCTCACCATGCAAATGAATTAGATTTGGAGGCAAAAAGGCCTTTTATAGGAAAAACCCTAGTTTTTCCATCACCCATTGCAACCAAACCATAGATCCGTTTGACGAACCATTAACAATGTTGGAAAGATATCACATATTTCTATAATGGGTCTCTCTTTATTTTTGGTAATTTGAAACTTCACTGGGAAGCCATTTTGTCGATGAGGTCTCACTTTGCCACCTCTTAAAATGAAATTTATTCATTTGAGCCACTCGTACTCTAGTACCACTTTACCTTTGCACTGGTTGACTCACACATCGATTTTCGTCATGAGTAACCATAATTTACTCATGTTTCCATGGTCCCCTTTGGGCCTCCCCCACGTGGGAGCATCATCGAGCCACCTTTGTTCAAAGAATCAAAGATGAGTCACCCTTGTATTTATGGAGTCTGTGACAAGTCCCCTTATGTCTCATTACAATGTTTCATTCATCATAATGTTGCATCCCTCCCATTTTACTCATATTTGGCCTTTAGCTCTACTACTTTATCTTTGCAAATCCCCCATTTGAGTCATTGACCATCCCCTCAGAAATTGAGTCAATTGCTGCTAGGTTAGCCATCCTTATTGTGCTCTGACAAGGGAAGTCATTAATCTACCACCCATATTATTTCCTTCCATCATAATCCCTGGTGTCAATCCATCTATCACTCTACTATGATCCCTCATGCCTTTGTTGAGGATTCCTCATTGCCTTAACTCCAGTGGGCCCTCCTCTGTCGACCTCAACACATTTATTTGAGAAGAGTGTTTTAGAGGGCGGTGTACCTTGATTTTATCTTCCATATTTGTTCGTTGCCTTGGATCAAGCAAATGGACTCATCATTTCCCTTGGCTTCGTTGTTTCTCACATTATTGACATCATCTCCTTATCGCACGATTGAGATTCATACACTTGACGATGCAGTGATCTAGACAATTTTCCCAGTGATTCCCGAGTGTGTGTGAGATGTTCTAGAACTCAAGAGGGGGTGGCCCTTCAGATAGCCCCCTACATGCTCAGATTGCCACAGATGTTGATCCAACCTCAGATGCAGTTTTAGAGATATGATGGGTTCAATTTTCTCCAGTTGCAACACCCATAGCACACATGTCTCCTTCAATCAATCTATTTAGATCTTCAAAGCCCTTTCCTATTCAACAAGGCTTCTTTGGTTGTGATCCCCCCTCACCATGCCAGCTTAAGGTGCCTTATGTCTCATATACTTAGATATTATTGTATTCAGTCAAGGCCTATGTTTTTCTAGGTGCATTATGTATATGGGATCCATTGTATTATTCTATGGCTCATTGATGCCAATGTATCATGTATCATGTACTTTGTAGCTCAGTCCTACATTCCTGGGCTCATCATTATTCTTTTTACGCGATTATCTCAGCGGGTATGGGTTTGACTCCCTCACCTCATTTGAGATCATGTACTCCCACATAAAAGGAGACTTCTATTAGTTTAGTAGGTCTCAGCCCCTCCATTTTTGTCTATCCTTGTATTGCATCAGTTCTCTCTCTCTCTCTCTCTCTCTCTCTCTCTTTGACTCTCCTTATGATGTCTTGTGTAAAGGTAACCTACAATGTATTTCGGTCATACGATTTTGTCCTAACACTCATACGTGTGGGGGAAATTTGTTATCACCAAAAAATGATCACCTAGCCATTTCTAACTACCTGGATCGAAATACGTCATGTAGATTTAAATTTACCGTAGTAAAATCACTTTCATTAAGGAAAATAATTTAGTAAACCACTTAATTAAATTATTTTATGATTTAAATAAAAAAACCCATTAAAAGAATTAGATAAATAATTTATTATTTAATTTCTATAGGAATAATTATTAATTCATTATTTAAATAATTGTTGCTTGTCACATTGATTAAATCCCTTAGGAATATTAAATAAATTCACATTTATTTAATTTTCCTTATTTTTGTTATTGGAAATATTGTTAAATCACTTTTTTATAAATTATTTCAATTTCACACCATTCTTAATTCTCACGAAATAATTAATAAATCATTCTGTTTATTAATTATTTATAAATAAAGATATTTAACCATTTTAAATGTCTTTTCCCTCTCCAATAAATACAATAAAGTATTCCAAGCAGTTAGATCTTGATTTGGTTAATATTAATCTATTATTCTCCATTTTCGAAATTAACTCAATACTTTGTTATAAATAGGAGGGTTCTTCATTCATTCTTCACCATGATCATAATCATCATCACCATTATCATCTTTTTCATTTGATCTCCCATTTGATTTCTCCAAATTTTGTTTGGGTTTTTTCACATATTGAGAGAGAAGATCTTTTCTGAAGCATCAAGGAAATCAAAGGACCCATCCCACAGAGAGGGACTTATAGACCCATATGTAGATCTCCTTCACCAAGTGTTTTTAATAAAATATTTGTTCAAATAAAAAATTTCCATTTGGGTTATTGCATTGGATATTTTTATTGTTCTTTTCTATTCTGGATTGTCTATACCTTTTTTTGCAGGCTTTACATTTTTATTGTAGATCTAATTCACAAGAAGTCATCAACTTGTTGTTAGGGTCACTTGTCACGTAGTGATTTAAGTGAAGTGTTCTTGCTACAACTTCCAAGAAATTTCACACTAACAACATATGTCATCAATAGTAGGGGAAGGTGAACAACTCACCCTACACACATGTATTAACAATCGTAGGGGAAGGTGAATTTCCTGCCCTACACACATGTCATCCATCATAGGGGAAGGAAAACCACTCACCCTACACACATGTCATCCGTCACAAGGGAAGGTGAACCATTCACCATGTACACCACACAACTATAAGGGAAGGTGAACCACTGACCCTATGGTCGCTCATAGCTCAATAAGTACCCCAAGTCCCCAGGAGCTCCTAGAGCACAATGTTCAATCGAGACCCTCTTAATAAGGTCTATCATTGACTTTCAACTTCTTTCCAAGAGGCTATGTAAGGATGTCAGTAATTTTCTCATCTAATCAATGAATCTTGGTAGCCCTCCAATGTTTTAAATCCAAATGAATCACAAATTTTATTTATATCTTCATAATCCATACATTCTTCTATAAACATTTAGCGTCAATAGTAACGGAATCAAGAGATATAGCACTAGATGTATTCATCACACTACCAACCGAGCTAGCATCAGAATATTCATGGAGTCCTAGATTCCAACACTATACCTTAGATAATAAAATCACAAATATTTCAATGAGAAATTATCCAATATATGAGGCTCATCCATAGATTTATTTAGAGAAATTCGACTGATAGGGTGTTTAATCAAGGACAACAAGGATCACATAGGTATACATATGTAGACCAATGACTTCTCTATCTCATTAGACTTTTAAGTGTAGAAAACAAGACTAGGCCTTTCTTTCTTAACTTTAAAAGTCAATTCACTCTTACATTAATAAACGAGATGGTCATAAATCAACATCTTTATAATCCACTTTACAAGGCTTTTCCATAACTCCCTCTAAATATGGAGATAGTGACCTTGCCAAAACATAATCATTAAGCCACCTGAAACCTATAATTTTCCTGCTATAGTCCATTAGGTCCATGTGCCAAAGTCACCAATCATAAATATGTAACTTTTCAATTGAAAGAGATATATCAAAGGCATCATCATAGTAAATTCTCATCTATCGTCTTATTAGGCAAGAAGAGTCATCAATTTTCTCCTCATCTTAAGGTAAGGTGTTATCAACTAACTTGTCCTGGCAGTCTCTCTCACATGCTCTAATCAACAATCATTCTAAGAAACAATGGATAGAATCATACAAGTACTTCTAACCATATGAAGGCACCAAGAGACTTGTTCTTAATTTTTCCTTGGAGAGGTCTGCTCTGTTACTTTTGAACTGACTGCTACAAATCTAAATGAGCCAGGATGAGTTTGATTCATAGTCCTTATAGGTACTACTCTTAATACCTTTTGTCACACTCTAGATGGACTAGAGAGATACCAAGTAATGTATATCATTAAATCAAGATGAGCCAAGGTATTTCGCAACCACAACTTTAAATTCCAGAACATGTTATCATTATACTTGGGATATGTATAATAGTTGATGTACCAGATTTTTTAAATAGGACAAAATGACTTCTATCACAAGGATTTTATATCTTCCGTTGGTTGATGTAGCCATAGTGTTCATCAAGATCTTTATTGACCTTCATAGTTTGGTCCCTTCCTCGATATATACCCACAACAAAGTGACTCAAATTTTGTTGCTTGTATTTTAATCCTGTAAATCATTCCTTTTAGGTTAGATTTATTGATGAAGTCCTTCTATGTGAATGAAAAAAAGGGTAACGTCACTGCTCCTTAATGTCCCAGTCTATTATTTTAGGGATGAGCTTACTTGTCATAGCAAGGTAATACGTCTTAGCAATTGTTATTCTCTTAAGCATATGTCTTGGCTTCCTTCTCATACTTGAATCATGAAATATGTTTTATAATAATTTGTTCAAATAAATATGTCACTACTATTGATGAATGGTTTGGTCCCTTTATCATGATAAGATTAACTTTAGATCTATGCATATATCACAAACTGTACTTTGTACTCAACAAACAACATTCAAGGATATCGTCACTACCTATTATTTGATAATAATAGCCTATAACACTGATATAGTGAAATGATGAAGGCCCCATTGATGACATGCTTATTATTGTTTTGTCTTTTATCTTTTCACTCAAAATTGATGCCTGTCAGGTATACATATAACCCTACTCTTGTTTCAAGATAATGATGAGATTCAGTCTAGCAAGTGGCACCTTCCAATATATTGGGAGATTCAATTAATGATGATGATTGGATACTTACCCATTCAGAGATGCCTCCATCTTGAAATGCAAAACTTGTGAAGAAATATATCAGACTATAAGCTGGTGAAATGTACACATTTAACATTGCCTATAGGCATGCCATTAATGAGTACATGTGTTATATCATTTCTTTAGATTGGAAGCATTTTCAAGGAAGGAATTCGGAAACACTGATCATGTTGTGGCCACAAGAATATGTTAGATTTGAATCTAGATCATTCCATAAGGATCAACTCTAGATTGAAATGATTTTAGTGTAATTAGACAATAGGTAAATGTGCAAGCTTTCTTGTCTGAATCTCAACAAAATTAGGACAAGCCAATCTGATGAATGAGATCAAAGCATATAACTTGCATAGGTTGGATTCTTTTAGTAGACACAAAACTAGAATATAGATATATACAAGACACTTTGGACCCACATCACTATAGATAAGGTACAACCTTCACCGTTGATTGTTTCTACTAGAGAAAACACGTTGCTATAGGAGTGAGACCTTTTCAATGATCAAGGATCCAAGTCGTGACTACTTCACAATAGGTAGAGAATTAATTCATTGTATAAGAATTATCCCACAAGGTCCAACCAATGAGTGATTTATGACCGACCAATGTCAGCAAGTCAAGAACACAAGGCTCAAATGGTATAACATAAGCTATACTTAAATCAATCCTCAAACAATACTTCAATTACAGAGGTTGTCCATAAAATTTGTCCAAGAGTGCAAGTTAGATATCTTCCCTTTTATGGAGCTCAAACAGATCACAATTATGTTATGGATCATGCATGGTCTTCACCTCCTTCACTGGCCTACAAGGCACAGGGAAAAGACCCAAACAATGCAACCATCAAGCCATTATAACATCTAAACCGCTCAAATATGAGGTCACATATATAGGGCACCTCAGGGGTAGGTCAAGGTCACTGAAGTATAGAGCCTAGACATCCTTAACATGACTCATAAATCATGCCAAGGTTTAATAAAATAATACCATGGGTGAATTTTAGAACAAGACCTAGGCCATAGGATAACTAAATCAAGAAACTACACATGTTTCAAATGTTTTTCATCACATAAATTACTCTTAATGATTTGACCAAGGCTGCAGGGATAATCCTTAAATATGACAGAGAGTTATTGTTTTAAATCCCTGTACTTTTCACCACATGTGTGCCCTTTATGTTCAGAATTTGAATTGTCAATGGAGCCGAGACCCCTCTACAAGATAAGATAATAAAACTCATGCATCAAACCACCAAGGCCTCTCATGTCATATTAATACTTTCATAGGACCAAATAAATTTGTAGAAGATAATATCACAAGATATTTTTTTCAAGTGCTTTTGTTCAAGGGAAAAGATAGGATCAATTGTTCTTGTGTCCTAACCAAGACTAGAATCATACTTTAGAAATTATCCATATGCCATTGCTCAAGACTATGTAGGAATCATGGAAACTTGTGAACAAACTTCCCTTAGTGATCTCTCTCTCTTTGCACCAGCTTGGGCTTGTCTTCACCTGAGCTGTGATAACATGTTAAAATTTAGAGTTAACATTTTCTTTGCTTAGGTCAGTTACTTCAGCAGATTATAACCCCATTATTAATTCCATTATTCCATTAGAAATCACAATAACAATAAGATAGTAACTGATGAAATAACATTAAACATAAGTGCAGAAGATAAGCCAAGATAAGAGAACATGAGAATTTTCTCAAGGAAGGGAAAAAACCCTAAGATGGGTAAAACCCTTTATCAATTCTTCTTATTAGTAATATCAGATGTTTGGCAGAGAGAGAGAATACAATAAAAACGACTTGCCATTTGACAATATAATAACATTTTCCTTAGACAAGAAGATGGCCCAATCAATCTGCAATTCTGGAAAAACATACTTCAAGAGCTGGTGCCTTCTTCTTTGTAATATTGATCACTTTTTATGGTTTTCTTATAACCTGGAAAAACTTCTTTTCCCCTCCTCTATCATTGAAGTTATGCCTCCAATCATCACTTCTTTTTTTTGTCAACATAGGCTGGTAATTAGCCCTTTAGCTAGTCATCCACCTACCTGAGCAAGGTGACATAGGCCTACAACCTTTCCGCTAGCCCTGAATTACCTCTTAGCCTTTTGTTTCCAATTCAAATAGGCATGTGGCCTGCCCGTGACACCACACAAAAAAAGAAACCTGGTGATGCAGAGTTTCACACCTAAAATTCATGCCAAAACATCATCTAGAATTTCCCTAAACCCTGCAGCTAGCTTCCTTCTACTAACTCAAACTTGTGGGAGATAAATTAGCTAGAGAGAAAGCCCAAACAACTCGTCTTCCTAACTTCACCATGATGTGGAACACTCAGAAGTATCACACAAGAGATTTTGGATGTGTGAAATAAGGTATGAGGACTCATCATTTTATAGGAGATGGAGAGGGGTTCGAATTATTATTTTATCCCAACTCGACCTTATCAATTTTCACATGTGAGGGCTTTAATTGAAAAACACATTTCTCCTTGACCGAATTTGATGATCTTTAGGTCAATTTTGGTCGAGAGGAATTTAATGCAATAATTATGTTGATAAATGAGTTGTTCAAAGTGGAATTTGTCCCTAGTTGCCAATTTTAACAAGCTTAGGTTCTCAGATTGCCTAAAGAGGAATAATGTAGATTCAACATGAAAAATAAGAAACTCACAATATCATTTACTCATCAGTGTTAATGAAACTGGATTAGATCGAAAATTTAAACTGTTTCAAATGTCCCTATTTGGCTAAAAATTTCCAAAAAGTGATAATTTCCAATTAGGGATCTCAAATAGTTAGTCTTTAACCAAATTATCAAAATGGACCCAAGCAAGAAAATATTTTTCAGTGTTATCACCAAAATCCAGCTTTAGCAGACTTGGGCATGTTACATTTGGCAAGGCAAGGTCTGGTATGGCACCAAAAAACTCATTATGATCAAGATCAAGCTCGACCAGGTGACCACATAGATTCCATAATGAAGGTGGTATGTTGCTATTGAGATTTTTCTAGCTCGATGATAGGATTGCAAGGCTCAATTTATTGAAGAGCTCTAATGGTATATGATCTATGAGCATGTTAATATTTAGTTAAAGACTCTGCAAGCTGGATAACCTTACTAGCTAGTTGGGTATTATCCCTACAAACCGATTTGTAGGAAGTTCAATAGTGTAAGAAAAAAATGATTGTCTCTGTATAGAGTGAGATTTATGCTTACCAGTGAAGTGTCAGAGTTGAGATGTGTGCCATCTGACTTTATCCATTCCCCTCCATTGGCAAAGTGGGACTAAAGCCTTCCATGACAGCAACATTGTTATCACCACTGGCCTAACCTCTAAGAGTGCCCTTTATCTCCAACAATAAAGTTGCATCAGTGGTGAGCCGAGTAGTTGTTAGCAACACAGGCATCCAACATAAGATGTTGAATACCAAAAGGATCTTGATGACCTAAAGCAAAGATTTTGATTGCACTTGACGTTTTTTCTAAGTTTGTAACATAAGACATAATATTTCTCAACAAGAATATTAAATCAACAAAAAAATCAATGGTGTGCATCTGACACAATGGACCTATGAAATCAGAGGACTACAATAAGGATAAATACATGCAAAATTTTTATTGATTATTCATAATAGTTGTCTGAAATTTTGAAATATTCCAACATAAAATATCATATACTTCAAAAGTAAGCTAGATAATCCCACTTAAAAATAAATACACACCTGATATCCCATGACTGGAGCTAGTTTATAATTTTGTTATAGTGGAAAATTACTAAAATCCCTCTGTAGTAGGTATTGACTGGACAAATGCATTTCAAAATTGTTAGAAAATTTAAATTGATAAGTTGGGAGGAACAATGCTCTAAGATCAACAATATTTCGAAATAGATATAACAATTTCCACCCATTAAGCCTCATACTCCTATTGAAATATGAAACATTAGACATCACTTCATGAATATACTTCATAGGAACCAAAGTGAAGCCCAAGCGAAAACATCACAGGGTAAAGTCTCGAAATGGCCATACAAGATTACAATCCCTAGGAAACTAGAAATTATTGTGCTTAAATCAACCAACACAAACCAGCTCACTAGTTTTTCATGGAATGAATTTTGTAGCAAAGGAGAAAGTGATAACTTGAACAATGAAAAGAACCCAGACAAGGAAATATGCAAAAATATAAATGTAGAGAAGTAAAACCACATCATAATGGAGTTTTCTCAGTACTTAAAACATGAATACTTTTACTAAGGATCTCAAGAAGATGAAAGGAATAAAATCATTTACTCGATCTAAAAGCCCCAGGCCAAAAAATAAAACACCTTTACCTGCAAATAATTTATTATTTAGTGGACATAAGTATACAATACTTCTAATATGCTTCAAGAAAACAATTGAAATATTGATATCCTCCCATTTTTATCAATATTTTATGCAACAAAATCTTCCATGATTCCCCCCCTTGTTGATTTCTACTTCCCTAGGTAATAATCCAACTATTTCCTCCTCTACAATAATCTAGAGTTTAACACTCCCATTATAATATCATGATTCAAATAGATAAATCTAAATTAGTGTCACTAATATTGGGTAGTTAGGGGAGCCTAGAAGCTCAACAAACAACCCTATGAATAAAACAGTAGAAAACTTAATGTTAGACTCCATTTAATAAAATGTTAAATTCCATAGATCTCCCATAGCATGTTAGAACATAGAATCAACACAAGCTTGAACAGAAACAACATCCTATGTGTCTATGACTAGAGTCAAGGTATAAAAGGACCAACTTGTGAAACCAAAAAATCTAAGAAGGCAAGTTGTATGTATATTTTAAATATATAGAGAGAAAAATTTTCTCCAATGTTTGAATTATCCAAATCAAAATAATTAGAAAATTTCACCACTATTTGAGATTTAATACATTTCTTTCAAATTACTGAATGCGGTGTCTAAGCACTACAACCCTCTTCCAATTGCGGTGTCTAAGCACTACAACCCTCTTCCAATTGGATAGAAATATTACCATTAAAATTTTTATGGCATCCTAGAGGGTAATAATATTTTAAGACATATTTCAATCAACAATGTCCAAAGCTTAACATAAAACTTAGCATGAGACGTGGTAGAGGCAACACTTAAGATCTTATCTTAGTTAATTAGCCATGAGTAAAATTTAATGTTGAAATAAACCTCAATCTATTCAAGTGAATAGAAAATACATTCTCTAATTTAATCATTTCTTTTCCATCTATATTTCGAAAGCTATTTGAATACACAAATATATCCACACACATTTACAGAGAAATTTTATCATAATGCATTTATCAAATTTCCCAAACAAAATATGGAGAAAATTAGAAATGAGACATTGTTTCTCAATAAATACCTCTTGTTACAACTTGATTCTCCTACTTGCTTGTTCACAGAGTATTTGTAGTCCCAAAACCCGCAAAAATATTTACAATGATTTTCACTCGATCAAATAAACATTTCACTTTGAAATGGAATTCGACAAAACCATCATTGAATTTGATATTAATTGAGGCAAACATTTTAGAGAAGCGACAATAAAAACTATTGATGCCAAACCAGGAATTCCACCAGGGCATTGAGTAACAATGCACGCTAAGAAAAACTATAATTGCATAAATTGGTTTTCAAACACTTAGATTTTCCCTAAAAGTGGGGATAGAGAAAAGCTATAAGTGTGGGTTTGAAAGTAGGTAGATGTAGGAAAAAAATGTCCAACCTGTAGGTTTTAACCTCGTACAGGAATTACCTGCATACAAATTCTAAAACATAGAAAATAAATAATGCGAGGGCATAACACATAAAACACATATACATAAATATTTTCCCCTAGATCCCAAAATGGGACTACCAGCTTGATTTTTCACTATGTTCCTTTCAATGTTACAATACATATTTATATATGCTGAAGCATCCAATACCATGGATAAAAAACCATTGCATCCAAAACCATGGACCGAAAACCATCGCGTTCAAAACCAGGTGTGAAAATCATGCACAAAACCATAGGTAGGTTTGCCCAACCTAATATAGGGTCCAAAAACAAAATTTTGTGGGGCGTTGCCCTGGACCACTTAGAGGGGGGTTACCTACACCCCTCAAACCCCCTATGACCCCCCTACTACGTAATCGGCACAACGAAGGGGGGGATCCACCTAACCCACCGGTTAACTATGTGGGCTAGTCGTGGAAAGAATATAACACAACCCAACATTCTCCCACTTGTTATTTTCTTTCCATAGGGTGCCACAAGAGAGCTTAGTCATTTATCCAACCCTGCAACACCCATTGTTTCTCTACACCAAGAGAACTTCTCAGAGCTCATAGATTTTGTCAATGCATCTGCAGCATTCTTCAAATTGTCCACCTTTACCAGCAACACCTTTTTGTCTTCTATCACATCCATCAAAAAGTGATAATGAACATCAATGTGCTTTGACTTTGAATGATATGTAGGCTTCTTTGCCAAGAAAATTGCACTTTGGATGTCACAGTCTATCCTTATAGCTCCCTGTACTAATCCCATACTTGAACACAATCTGTGCAACCAAACTACTTCCTTACTTGCATGAGTGGCTGCCATGCATTCTACCTCTGTAGTTGACAGTGCCACTACAAATTGTTTCTTACTCATCCAACTGGCTACACCTCCAAATAGGTTAAACACATACCCACTTGTAGATCTTCTCTGATCCAGATCTTTGGCCTAGTCTACATCAACAAAGCCACGAATATCCAACACTCTGTCCAATCCTGGTCTTCCTTGGTAGCACAAACCATA
>APFE030618885.1:112695-161100 GCA_000404065.3 Pinus taeda
TGGATCCCAAAACCAGGACTACCAGCTTGATTTTTCATTATGTTCCTTTCAATGTTACAATACATATTTATACATGCCAAAGCATCCATTACCATGGATTGAAAACCATCACGTCCAAAACCATGGACTGAAAACCATCGTGTCAAAATTCATGTGCAAAAATCATGCACAAAACAATAGGTATGTCCGCCCAACCTAATATAGGGTCCAAAAAAAAACAATTCTGGGGCGCTACTCTGAACCCCATAGAGGGGGATTACCTGCACCCCTCAAACCCACTGTGACCCCCCCACTATGCAATCAGTGCAACAAAGGGGGTCTCCGCCCCCTCTCTAACCCCCCGGTTAACTACATGGGCTAGTCATTGAAAGAATATAACACAACCCAACACAACCAAAGATGTGAAGGTTTCAAAAAATAAGATAGTTCATTAAAAAGGAAAGATAAGGGATTTTTTCCCCTCCTAATGGATTTATATTTTTTTTCCTCCGTTGTGATCTAATGTCAAAATGGTTGTTACAACACTCACTTTCTAATTTTTTAATTTATTAAAACTAGCAATTGCATTAAAAGGTGCAAAGGAAAGCCGATAAGAGTAGATGGAGGAGATGTTGTAGTTGAAAACAATGCATATATCACCTCTACTTTTCGTATTTGTGCCATTAAAAGCAACCATATATCACCTGCACTTTTGTTTTCTTCCTCTACTTTTCATATACATGTGTCTCCTTCATGGCAAAGAGACCTACATATTATTTTTCATGCATGGCATTTTCTTCTTTTCCCATTGAGATAAAACAATAAAAAACCTATGGGTGGTTAAATTTTTAATCTCTATTCTATAGAGGGTAATTGGTACACCATCTCTAAAAGTGACATTAATATGTTAAAGTGAACTCACTTGATAAACATATGGATCCATGTTACGTCCCTATACTACTAGTGTAGCCCCTTATGTTTATTATTGTGCCCATGTAGTCTCCATATTTTTAGTGTTGTGTCCTTTAGAAGCCCACTATTGTTATTTATTGTGCCCTTACATTATCATTGTTATGTAGACTTTGATTATATTATGCACCTTTAAACTCCTATATATAGAAATGAGGTCTTCTCATTTGTATCATCCTTGTTAATTTATTTAATGTAAAGAAGGTTTCCCCCTCGAAGAGGATAATTTTGAAGTCATTGATCTATCTCTTTTTTAATTTGGTTACATAACATTTGGTTTCAAAGCTTTGGATTCTAGGGTTTTACTGCTTCAAACAAGTCATCATGGAATTTTCTCTATAATTCTTTTCTACGAATATTCAAAAGATGAAATTGTAACCATGTGGAGACAAAATATTTGTGAACTTCATGTATTAATTTCAGATCTTGTCTATATAAATTCTTGGATATATAATCTGAGGAAGTTAGTGTTTTTGCAAGCTCTAGAATTCCATCTCAAACAAGTGATCTAGGAAAACTCATCATAACTTTCTCTCTAAGCATTGGATTTAAATTTAGTAAAAAGTGGTGGAAATATGATGGAATTTATTTTTTTGGGTATCATTTTTAGGCCAAAGGGGGGAACAAGGACACGTGGAACTCTATACACGTTCGTTCTACTAAACCAGTCTATAACTAGGTCATCGTGGGAGATTGGGCATAACTATTTCTGAAGAATCCAATATTGGTCTAACCTATTTGGTTGGAAAGAAGACTCATAGGGCTACTACATGAAATAATTTTAGATCTTGTAGATTTGAAATTACAGAGATACAATAGCTACAATATCTAGCACCTAAAAAGCAAGAAAAAGGTGTGCATTTTTTAAATTTTGCAAAACTTTTGTTTGAAAATCAGTTTGAAGTGATTTAAAGGGCACAATGAAGCATAAATATCATTGTTTGATTACAAAATGACTCAAAGAAATAAAATCAAAACACATAGTAAGAAACCAAAAATCTCTACTATGGCGCATGAAGAAGAGGAAGAAATATAACATGATATATCAAAATTACGAGACGAAGTGCAACCAATTCCAATCTCGCAAAGAGTAACCAAAAATGAAATGGAAGCTAATATGGATGGCTTGAATAATGGCTTAAAATCAGACATGGAAGGTTTGAAGGATGGATTACAAGCATACATGAAAGGTTTGAAGGATGGATCAAAAGCATACATGGAAGGTTTGAAAAATTTGCTTCAAGAAATGCTTCCTAATGGGGAAAGATATTAGATGAAACTCATGATGTGAAAAAATAAATGTTAATGATGATTTCATAGACTCTAACATTGGATTGAAGACCCATATTCCAAAGATTGATATGAGGAAGTTTGATGGCAAGAATCTCGTAACATGGATACTACAGATGGGGCAATATTTTGATCTCCATAATGTGCAACAAACACAAAAGGTATGCATTGCAAATTTATATTTAGAACCCAATAAATTTGTATGCTATCGATGGCTTTGTTATCATAAACTAGTTAGCACTTGGTAAATTTTTACGGAGGAAATTATAACACATTATGAGGATACAAAGAGAAACACATTCTTTAGCTAATTGGTAAATCTCAAATAAAAGGGTTCAATGTTGGAGCACATTGAGGAATTCCAAAATTGAATATAAGGGTAAATGATATTCCATAGGAACATAGGATTTATGTCTTCATATAGACTTTATAGGATAACATCCAACATGAGGTTTTCCTTTGGGAACCCGATTCGTTGGAGAAGGAATTCAGGGTGAAAAGAAAAGTTGAAAGAAAAATTATGGCAACAAGGAAGTCTACTATTCACAACTATAAAGATGGAAGTGTTGCTTCTCCTAGCCTTCCAAAAAATACAAGGTCGACACATACAAGGTTGACATATACGAGGTTGACACCACAATAATTGGAAGCAAAAAGAGAAAAACAACTTTGTTACAGTTGTGATATAAAATACACTAAATGTCACTAGTGTGCCGAGAATAAATTATTTTACATATATTGCGAAGAGGAGGAAGAAAAGGAACAAGAAATGTCAACAGAAGAGGATATACACTAGGAACCAACCCTAGAGAAAGAAGAAATGAATTCACCTTATCCTGTAAAGCATTCATAGGAATTACCACTCCTCAAACTCTCAAGATAGAAAGAAATATCAAGAAGAAAAAGGTAATAGTGCTAATTGATTCGGGTAGTCCCCATAATTTTATTCATTGTAAGATAGCCAAGGAATTGAATTTCTTTCTATATCCACCACCAGAGTGTCAAGTGATGGTTTCAAATTAAGGAGCTATAAATTTCTCTAGAAAATGCCATAATATCAAGCTAACCATGGGGGAATATGTATTGGATAGTCTAACGCTTTCCATTCCAATCGGTGGTGCTGATGTTATAACAGGAGTCCAATGGTTACCATCTTTGGGTATGATATATTTTAATTTTCAAGAAATTTTCTTGAAGTTTTTTGGGAAGGAAAGGAGGTTGAATTAAGGGATATCATAAGAAAACTAGGAAATATAATCAACTCTAACGGCATGAAAAATCATTTAAAGAAACAACAACGGGGCATAATTACACAATTATGCTCACTAGAGCTACAAAAATCAAAATCATCTACTTCTCTATATCTCCAAAAATTCGTGGACAATCATTCTAAGGTATTTGAGACTCCCAAAGGCCTCCCACTTATTCATGATCATGATCATGCTATTCATTTGATTCTAGGAAGTGGTCCTTCAAACATCAGGCATTACAAATATCCATATGCCAAAAGAGTGAAATTGAACATATGGTTGGATAAATGATAGAGGCTTGTATAATTCAACCTAGTCAAAGTTATTTCTCTGCTTTAGTATTATTGGTGCATTGGAGGGATCGATCCTAGCGCATGTGTCAAGATTATAGGGAGCTCAACAAAATCACTATTAAAGACAAATTTGCCATTCCTGTCATTGATGAATTGTTGGATGAATTACATGAAGCAATTTAATTTACCAAGTTGGATTTTCGTTCAGGATATCATAAAATTAGAATGAAGACTGAAGACATTTTGAAAACAACATTTAGAACTCATGAGGGTCATTATGAATTTTTTTCATGCCTTTTGGCCTCACCAATACACCTTCTACATTTCAAGGTTTGATGACTTCCATTTTCAAATGCTTCCTTAGAAAATTTGTGTTAGTATTTTTTTGATGATGTACTAATCTACAACAAGTCTTGGAAGGATCATGTTCAAGATGTTGATAGGGTTCTCAAACTATTGGAGGAGAAACAATTATATGAAAAAACCTCCAAATGTTTCATTAGAGTGTAGGAAGTGAAATATCTGGGTCATATTGTATCTCATGAGGGTGTTAAGGTAGACCCTAACAAAATTAAAGCCATTAAGGAACGGAAAATCCCAACAACCATAAAGAAAACTTCAGGATTTCTTGGGTTGACAGGGTATTATCACAAGTTTGTTAAGAATTACGGGAGAATAACAACACCTCTAACAATATTATTGAATAAAGATGCATTTTATTGGACTCCAGAAGCAACTAAGGCCTTTGAACATCTTAAAGAGGAATTATGGCAAGCACCCATCTTAGCTAATCTAGACTTCACAAAAACATTTATTGTGGAATGCGATGCCTCACGAAATGGAATTGGTATTGTTTTAATGCAAGAAGGAAGACCCATTTCTTTTGAAAATCATCCAATCAAAGGAAAGTATTTACATAACCCTATTTATGAGAAGGAAATGTTGGAAATACTACATGAACTAAAGTAATGGCAAACTTAACTAATGGGAAGACACTTCAACATAAAAACATATCATGATAGTCTTAAAAAAATTTTGGAACAAATATTATCTTCAGAAGAGCAGGAAAAATGGGTCACAAAGATGTTGGGTTATGACTTTGAAATCATCTACAAAGAAGGGAAGAAAAATGTTGTTGCAGATGCACTCTCAAGGAAGGATGAGGATGTGGAAGGAATGCTTTGTGCCATTTTTATTATCCAACCAAATTGGATAACCGAAGCAAGGGACGAATGGAAGAATTATGAAGAAGTGTTGGCACTCATTCAAGAGTTGCATCAAGATCCCAAGTATATCTAATACCTTTAGCTGGAAAAATGATTCATTATGGTAAAAATATTGCTTATATATTTATAATAATTCCCAATTCAAACAAAAGATTATTTTGGAATTTCACACCTCTCCCTTCGGAGGGAACTCAGGATTTTTAAAACTTACCACAAGGTCAAGAAGGAAGTTCTTTTTGGAGGGCCTTAAATCTAACATTCAAAAGTTTGTGGCAGAATGTTTGGTTTTTCAACAAAACAATTTTGAGACAATTAATACCCCTGGGTCTGTGACAACCTTTAGCCATTCCAAGTCAACATTGGGAGGTGGTTTAAATATATTTTGTCATAGATTTACCCAAGTCCGAAGGAAGGAGTGTCATAATGGTGGTAGTTGATAGAATTACCAAGCATTCACATTTTTGTGGATTATCTCATCCTTTTAAATCCAATACAATTTCTACTACATTCATGGAAACAATTCAAAAGCTACATAGAAACCCAAAGATTATTATAAGCGACAAAGATCCCATTTTCACTGGAAATTTTTGCACGAAATTATTTTCTTCTCTCGATAATCAATTATCTCATAGCTGATCTAATCATCCTCAACCTGATGGGAAAACTGATAGTGAACAAATGTTTGGAAGGATATATTCATTTATTTGTATATGATAAACAAACACAATGGGTCAAGTGGTTACCTTTGGTTGAATAGTGGTATAAAACTTCCTTCCATACTGCAACAAAAATGACCCCATTTATGGCACTTTATGGATACCATCCACCATCGATCACATCATCTTTAAGAGAAAATTATAAGGTTCAAGTAGTGGAATATCACATTGGACATCAATCACAAGTTCTCCATCTCTTAAAGGATAACCTCACTTTGGCAAAAAATTGAATGAAACAACAGACATATCAACATCGCAACAAAAGAAATTTTGATGTAGGTGGCTGGGTATTTTTATGGCTACAACCATACAAAGAAATGTCCCTCAAGCTAGCTAAGAAGGATACTCAATTATCACCAAAGTATTATGGTCCTTACAAGGTGTTACAAAATATTGGTACTATGGCATACAAATTGGAACTTCCCGCATCTTCTCGAGTGCACCCAATTTTCCATATTTCATGCTTAAAGAAGGTTATAGGTGACAAGCTCCTAGTTCAAACAATATTTCCAGAACTTGACGAGGAAGTAAAATCCATATTGGAACCTGAAGCAGTCACAGAAACAAGAACCTGGCAACTACAAAATTGATCAATTTTAGAGTATCTCCTCAAGTGGAAGAACTTGCTCGCTAAATATTCCACATGGGAGGATCATAATTTTATATAGAATCATCCATTACTACTCAAGCATTGATGACAACACTTTTTTGAAGGAGAGGGGCAAACTAGGCCCCTATACTACTAGTGTAACCCCTTATTGTTATTGGTTTTCCCATGTAGTCTCCATATTGTTATTTTTGTGCCCCATAGAAGCCAATATTGTTATTGTTGTGCCCTTATATTATTATTGTTATGTAGGGTCTGATTATATTGTGACCCCCTTAGAATCCTATATATAAAGGAGGTCTTGTCACTTGTGTCATCCAAGAATTGTTCATTTATGTAATGTAAAGGAGGTTTCCCCCTCAAAGAGGATAATTTTGAAGTCGTTGACCAATCACTTTTTTTATTTGGTAAGATAACAATCCATGTGGATTGTGGGCCTACCCTAGTTGTTTCCCATTTATTTCTCCTGACATGGCTTGCTTGAGTAGTAACAAGAAAGTTGTATAGATCGTGATATACCTAACCATAGAGTTCTCTTTTCATGGGTTTTCATATGTACCGATGGATGAATAACCTATGGATGCATGTGATAGAATGCAATTCATGTAAGATTAATTTTTCATTTTTTACTTGATAGATATTTTAAAAAATAAAAATCTTTTAATCTTTGAAATTTTAATATAAATAATAAGAGAGTGAACATATTTTATACACCAAAATTGTGTGTTTTCAATTTGTTTAACAATGTAATAGTACATATATAAATAAATAAGAGTTTTTATGAGATAGACATGTTATCCTGGCACATTAAAAATTTGTTGAGGAAATTTTAATCATGCACTAACTTAAAAAATCTTGTTAATCAAAATCTTTCATCAAGTCATGATCAAACAATCTCCTTAAAACACATTAAAATAATACACATGTTTAGAACAACTCTACCTCACAATGATCAATACATTAACAAACCAAAACCTTTTCATGTGTTATCATAATAATCACATAATATTCTATCCCAACTTTCACCCTTAGTGAGTTGGGCATGTATTTATCTTTGTTAGGTAAGTATTCATCGTCATATTATATTGGTTTAATACATCAAAGACACTCTTGATCGATAAAGTGTATATATATGATCTAAATTGGCATTTGTGTCTCATTCTTCGATCATGTAAACATTACCAAATTGTTAGCATCCACATAATGGAGTGGCAATCCACCCAAATATATGGCTACCTAACTATTGCAACTACAACCCAATAATATCTCCTTCAAATACATGGTTCATTCATATTTTCAATGAAATCCACCTAAATGTATAGGAAACTTTAGGTTTTTAGGCCTATCAGCCCCATAGAGTTTTAAACCAACTCAATCCACTCATAGAGAATTCAATTGACACATGGCCCATATTCTATCAGAGGTTGTGCATTATATTAAACAAGTTATCCATATCATCAAGGACACATGGATAATTGGTATACCTTCCTAGAAGAGTCATATAATGATATTCCATTTACATAATACATAGATAGATATGATTACACATTATTTACACGCTCCATATCATGGAGGAAATAAGTACAAAATTTTATAATATCACATGCTATTACAGTACTACTCCCAAGTAGCAATTCTAACTAAAACAAATATCATTAACATCAATGACCAATAAATATTAATATAAACACACCATGTTAAAATTTCTCCAAATATAAGATGTGATTAATCTTTCCATATGGTCCTAGTTTTGATTCAATATAATAGATGTACGTTGTTTTTCCATCTCCAACCAATATCCATTTCTACCACAAGGAATATCATTGCCATGATTTTGGATTAAATTCCAAAAACTCTCTATTATGTCTAGAGCATCATTATGTCCTCCCTACAACAAACTCATAATTCCAACTAAGAAATATCTACCATTAACACTGGGTGTCATCTTTCACCACTATAAAAATCAACCACTAGTTATTCACTGTATAAAATTTCTAGCATCTCTACAACAAATTCTTCATATTTTCTCCTCCACTATGATTTACTTATAGGATTTTCATCTAAAATGACATATGAATTGGAGACCAATCATACATTTTGGCCACACATTGGGACTACATAGAATAATTAGGAACTTATTGTACTCTAGGGCCTAACATCAACCTAACTATAAAAATTGAACAATAGGGCATTTTATTAGCATACTTCCATATATCAAGACACTTATGTACCCAAATAATGTTCCCAGTAACTATCTAGGAAAATGGTATTAATATAGAATGCATCCAAATTGGTCTTGCACTCTATACCTACTAATCTAAGGACTTATGCCACCACATTCATTAAACAACCTTTCATTAATGAACAAATAGAGGAGATACAACCTCTAGTTATATTGTCCTTTTAGCTACAACACACCATATCAAGAAAACCCAAGAATTCCCTTTACATCAAAAAGTGTTTCATTGCAAGGCTACAATAATCAACAAAAGATAATGGTACGTGACTAAAGAATTTTCCCTACATATTTTTCTAGGGTCATGAACATACTTGGTGTCTTCGTATACATCTTCAAATTATGGATTCAACATTCATCTTCGATATTCATTTGTTGCCTTTTTATTTGTTAGAATCATGAACATTAACAAAATGATTGCACTCCCATATTGGGTTAACGAAGCTCAATATGCTTTTTAAGTTTTGACTTCAAGACATTTTTATCACCACCATCAAAGTTATACATCAGCATGTAAAAAAGGCATTTGATCCAAGGATCTAATCATTCTATCAAAAAACCATAAGGATTTCCTACAAAATTTTCCTTAACTAGGACACTCAACCACCTAGAAAAACAATCAACTTAGGAGAAAAGTTTCCTGTAATGAACGACACATTTCTCTGTTGTTTCTCATGGACCTATGCAAATATTAGACCTGGATTTTTTGACCTAGTTAGGGCACCAAACTAGCTCTCAAACTACCTCAAATGTCTCGTTGTCTCTTGCAAACAGACCAACCCTTCTTCGCTACTACTTAGGCCACCTTAGGATGTTGTTCTAGCTTCTCTTTGACTATAGACCAGCCTTGATGTAGGGCTCAGTCCCTCCTATAATAGACCAAAAAAATTTGGCCTATTTCCTTAAGAATATCAACCCCAAACCATGCACTTTTCTATAGTTGAATCCTGCATCTAGCCTCCTGCTCCTACTCAAACTTGTGCCAAACATAAACAAATCCAAAGTAATCCCCTTTCACCCTCAAACTTGTCCTCTTGAGTTGTGGCTACTTCAGATGCTCTCCACCATGATTATTTGAATTTGGGTTAGTGAGAATGAGCCTCCTTCTCACTCTTATTTGTACATTTCTCTAGGGGTGACATATATCCCTTCAAGAAGCCCATTCTCTTGCAAATAGAAAAAAACAATGAATTCATATTAAAAAGGACACAAACTTGGATGTAAAAAGGAGGAAAACTTGGATGCAAAATAAGATGAAAAAAGGGATGTAAACATGGACGCAAACATGGGTGCAATGGTGGACACAAAATTAGATACAATACGATGTAACAATAGATAAAAAAAAATGCAAACCAAAATGCAAAAAGGGATGTATAAGTGGATGCAAACATGGGTGCAACATAAGAAACAAAATTGGATGCAGAAAATCGATGCAATGGAAGTAGATGCAAAACCAAATGCATAAACCTAACACAAAAGTGGATGAAAAAACAGATGCAATATTCGATGCAAAAGAGGATGTGAACATGGATGCAAAATTGGAAGCAAACGTGGGTACAAGAGTAAGGGAAAACATGGCACAAATTGTGGCACAAAAAAAGTGTATGTAATGATAGATGTAAAAAAATACGCAAAAGAATGTGCAAATGAAGATGCAAAAAGGGATGCAAAGGTGGATGTAAACATGGGTGCAATAGTGGACGCAAAATTCGATGCAACAAAATTTGATGCAAAAGTAGATGCAAAATGAGACACAAAACTCAATGCAAAAGTGGATACGAAAAGGGATACAAAAATAGATGTAAAATATGATGAAAACTTAGACGCAAATGAGGATGCAAACATGGATGCAAAATTAGAAGCAAAAGTGGATGCAAAGGGATGTGCCAAACTAGGTGCAAATTGTGGCATAACAAAATTAGATGCAATAGTGGACACAATAATAGATGCAAAAGGATTAAAAGCAAGATGCAAAAGTGGATACAAAAAAAGTAGATGCAAAACTAGAAAGAAAACCTTGATGCAAAACTTGGTGCAAAGGGGATGCAAAAAATGATGAAAAACATGGTGCAAAAGTTGATGCAAGTGTAGGTACAAAAAGTATAGGATGAAAAAGTAGGTGTAACAAAATTAGTTTCCAAAATTGATGCAAACCCTGGAACAAACTGGTGCAATAGATGGCACAAAACTCTCCATAAAACTTGGTGCAAAACCTATTGCAATACCTGGTGCTAAAATTGGTGCAAGACTTGGTGGAAAAATCAATGCAAATTTTGCACCATATTTGATAAATGGACACAAATAACACCAAAAATGGTCTCTAGATGAAAAAAAAGGAATAAAAAAGGGATGCTAATCACAAGGTTTTGTTGTAGTGGAAGGATGGTTTTCATATTGATTTATCGTATGTGATTCTTGATGTATTTAATTGTTGTCGAGAAATGGCAACAAGAAATTCTAGTTTAATTTGTCCTTGAATTAAATTGTCAATTAAAATCGAATTCTATTCTCATAGCAACTTGTAAATAGTTGATTAAGTTTAATTAACGTAATTAAATTAGGAATTTTGAGTTGGAAGTATTTCTGTAGTCATGTACATGTTCTCCCTAAATTTTGGGGGTCGAGGATGAGTTTGTTTGAGTTGTAATTAGATAACTCAGTTTGATAGAGTTATTGATAGTTAAACTAGTTCTAACTATTTGTGGAACTAGTAGAAGTCTACTAGTGATTTGGTGCATCCTCAGTGCTACTCCAGCTAACTGAATATTTTCTCATGCGAAACTCATCCATGTTAGTTCAAAGAAAGACTAGAGTGTGGGGAAAATGTACTATCATTTGTAGGATGATCTGAGTGGTACAGATCATGAACGCAAATGGAGAAGGACCTAAGTTTTTATTGCCCAATTATGGAGGAAGGATTTCCAAATTAAATATGGACTGATCCTTGTGGGAATTAGGCAAGGAAATAGCGGCTTGGCAAGTAGAAAAAATTGGCTAAGTGTTGGTCAATGTGGACTTGTGAGGCAAAGAGTTAATCATACTTCTGCAGGAATTGTTCTTGTGAGAACAAGATTTGTATTATCACCGAGATTTTTGATTAATGCAATAGCTAGTCAGGGTTTTGAGTAGTGGCTTTCTTTAGAGAAATGATTGTGTTATGTGTCTTTGATTATCTTCCTCTTGTCAATTATTGTTTTCATCGATCTATTAGTTTCCATTGTTTAGAGAGTAGAGTAGATTCTTGTCTTGTGTTTTAGTACATTACTTGAGCTATGAATTTACAAGAAAATATGCATGATGTCAGAACTGAAGACAATATAGTAGAGGAGATTTAAAAGTTTTGAGTTTTGGGTTACAGGTGAAATTCGAATTTGCAATACATACTTCATGATCGGTAAATGGATTTCTATGGTTTAAGGCTCGAATATGCCTTGGAAGGCAACCTGAATTATATAGCCTGGAAGGATAGTATGGACGTTGTGCTAGAGGATAATGGCCTCAAGGAATTCATTGAGAAAGACATTACTAAGCTAGCAGCACCAGATGCGTAGAGTCTGGTCGAATCGAAGAAGTGTGTGGCAAAGGCAAGGTGGTTAATCCTTGAGGGAGTTTGAGACCACATTGTCTTGGGTCTCCATGGGAAGGAAAATTCATATTCTATGTGGAAAGCATTAACAGATCTATTCCAGAATAACAATGACCATAGGAAGTTGGCACTAAAAGATAAACTTTGAGAAATCAAGATGGAGAAAGGCGAGACCATTCCAAAATAGTTGACAAAGTTCACTCACTATCATGATGAGCTTAGAAGTCTTGGAATAACTGTTGCCAAGGATGATATGGTGAGCCTAACTCTTTTAGGCCTTCCCAAGATTTGGAATAGCTATTAGGACTATCTCAATGGGAGGGAGAAGATGCTAGATTGGGAATGACTGTGGTCATATTTGATGCAGGAAGAGATTAGAAGGAACACTAGAGACGGTTTCTCATCAATGACTGATGATGAGGAAAATTGAGCCTTAGTGGGTAAGGAAAAGAAGGGGAAAGGGAAGGCATCCCATTCCAAATCGAATTATTGCCATGGAGGTAAGAAGAAAGACATGCATCAAGTTAAGTGCTTTCATCGTCATGAGCTAGGACATTTTTCTACAAATTGTCCACTCAAGAAGTCCAAGAAGAAGTCCTCAAGAGGAGTGGTAGGTGAGGCTTTTGCCTCTCAATTTGAATTGGACTTTACTCTCATTGCATGCATGGTGTCATCAATGATGGGTAATGTATGGTATCTTGACAATGGAGCTTCATTCCACATGATTGGTGACAAGGAGTTGTTCAGTGACCTGGAGGAGAAGGATCTTGAAATTCAAATCAAGATGGGTGACAACGGGAGGTATAGTGCTACAAGATAAGGAATGATTACTTTTTAGTGGGAGAAGGGTGCTCCTCTCACCTTGAGAGATGTTATGTATGTGCTTGGGTTCAAGAAGAACTTAGTATCAGTTTCCATGTTGGATAATAGAGGTTGTGATGTGGTCTTTAGCAACAAAAAAGTGTTTCTTACATAGCCACAGGTCAGGTAAAGAAGAAGTGGATTTGAGTTAAGAATCTCCATAAGTTGGAGGTAGAGTAAAGTGCTGCTTTGAGCACGAAAGTAGAGAAGGTACATATACAAGATGTTAGCGAGTTGTGGCATAGGATATTGGGTCACTTGCATAATGGGGCTTTGAAAATCATGCAGCAGATCTCTACTTGTCTTCCCAAAGGTACGGTAGAGAAAGTTGATACATGCAAGGGGTGTACTTTGGGAAAATACACCAAGGCATCCTTTCACAATAAAGAAAATCAAGCAGAGGTGATTCTAGAGCAAGTCCATTTAGATGTGTGTGGACCATTCTCGACAGAATCCACGGCTAAACATGGGTATTATTTTATATTTGTTGACGACTTTTCTCGTAAATGCTAGATATTTTTCATGCAGAAGAAGGATCAAAATTTCACAAAGTTTTGTGAATTTAAAGCATTGGTCGGAAAAGAGTCTTGAAAGAAGGTTAAAGCTCTAAAGAGTGATAATGGTGGTGAGTAGGTCTCAAATGACTTTAATAACTTCAATGCAGTGGATGGGTTTAAACAAGAGTTGATGACACCCCATAACCCATAGTAGAATGGGGTGGCCAAAACAAAGAACATAATCGTTGTAGGGGCAGCACGAGCGATGTTGCATGATTAGGGCCTACCACTGCAATTATGAGTTAAGGCATGCAACACAACTTTTTATTTTCAGAACAAAAGCCCACATCAAATACTTGGGATGAAGACACCAAAGGAGGCTTTCTCCGATAAGAGACCAAATGTTGGTCACTTCAAGATTTTTGGGTCATTGGTATATTTCCATGTGATCAAATAAGCACAGAAGAAGCTTGAGCCGACAACAAAGTTGGGGATATTTGTGGGGTACACTAATACACATCACAACTATCGGCTATACTTGCCAACCAGTAAGATGAAAATGGTTTGTAGGGATGTTAGATTCGATGAGGGGAAGGCCATATGAGTTTCCCTTGAAAGCGAGCTTCAATTACATGCTATTGAGGAGCTTTTAAAGAAGCCACAGATTGATGTGGAGCAACCACATGCAGGGGATCTAGGAGTGGAGACATCCACTCAGGAAAAGTCTTCAAGAGATGGGAAAAAGTGCACTAGGGAGGCTGATGGGTTATTGCATGATGCATGGAATAATGTGGAAGAACCCACATCTCAGCGCAGGAAGAGGAGGTCACCTAAGAGGTACACTGGATACATAGCTCTTATGAGTGGATGTGTTGAGACAAAACCATCTTCCTTTGAGGAGGCACTGCAACAACCAGTCTGGGATGATGCCATGATGGACAAGTATGACTCCATAGTTCATAATAGTGTTTGGGATGTGGTATCGAGACTGGAGGACAAGTTAGTGGTGAGCTCCCAGTGGCTTTAAAAGGTAAATCAAGCTACAAATGGTAGTGTGGAGAAGCATAAGGCTAGGTTTGTGGCATGTGGCTTTTCACAGGTAGAGGGGATTGACTATGATGAGACATTCGCTCCTATTGCAAGGTACTCATCGATCAAATCTATATTGGCACTATCAACATAGATGGGTTGGAAGATATATCAGATGGATATAAAGAAAGCCTTCCTTAATGGAATGATTGAGGAAGAGGTGTACATAGAGAAGCCTAAATGTTTTGAGACCTTTGGCTGTGAGTCACATGTGTGCTGACTTAGAGAGCATTGTATGGGCTAAAGCGAGTACCCCATGCTTGGTACACTAGTATCAATAGCTACTTCACCATGTTGGGCTTCACCAAGAGTGAAGCAGATGCGAACCTGTACCACATAGTGGTGGAAGTTAAATTTTTGATAATTGTGTTAGATGTTGACGATTTGATTTTGAGGGGTGATGATCAGCTGGTCAAGTCTTGAAAGGAGGATTTTGTAAGAGAGTTTTGAGACAAAGTACATAGGGCTCATGCGTTACTTTATGGGCATGGAAGTATGGTAGGGCGATGGGGAATTGTTTGTGTCTCAGGGAAAGTATGAACACGAGATACTTAGGAGGTTCCACATGGAGAGCATCAAACCCATGGAGACTCTTATAGCAGGTAATTGGAGGAAGGAGGATGCTACTTTAGGGGAAGTAGTGGAAGCTATTGTTTATAGGCAGCTCGTGGGTTCACTCATGTACTTGGTGAACACACGACCATATATGTGCTATGAAATTAACCAACTTGTTTAAGAGATGGTTAGGCCTACCAAGTTGTATTGGAAGGTGGAAAAGCGTGTGTTGAGATACCTCAAGGGCACTACTCAGTATGGATTGTGATACAGACAGATAGAGGGACTGAAGCTTCAAGGCTTCATCAATGCATATTGAGCAAGGAGTCCATTAGACAGGAAGAGCACATCAGGAGGGATCTTCAGTATTGGGTTACTAGTCATTTCTTGGTACAGCAGGAAACAAAGATTGATTGAACTCAGTTCAGGAGAGGCAGAGTACATGGTTGCAAGTTAGGAAACATGTGAGGTCATTTGGATGAGGAAGATTCTGGTTGGTTTATTTGGTCAGTAGATGGATCAAACTATGATTTATTGCGATAATCAAAGTTGTATCAAACTCTCTAAAAATCTAGTTTTTCATGGTAAATCCAATTATATTGATATCCGATATCTTCATCTTCAAGATTATGTATTGAGGTGGATTATGTTGTTGGAGTACATTCCCACAGAGGAGCAAGATGTTGAGATTTTGACTAAGGCATTGTCAAGATGTAAATTTGAGTTTCACAAAGACAGGATCGGGGTAGCTGGTAATCCCTTTCTTGTTGAGAGGGGGTGCTGAGAAATGGCAACAAGAAATTCTAGTTTAATTTATCCTTGAATTAAACTGTGAGTTACAATCGAATTCTATTCTTATCGAAACTTGTAAATAGTTAATTAAGGTTTAATTAAATTAATTATCTAAGGAATTTCGATTTGGAAGTATTTTTCTACTCATGTATATGTTCTCCCTAAATTTTAGGGGACCAGGATGAGTTTATTTGAGTTGTAATTATATAACTCAGTTTTATGGAGTTATAGATAGTCAAACTAGTTCTAATTTTTTGTGGAACTAGTAGAGGTCTAGTAGTGAGTTGGTGCACTGGTGCATCCTCAGTGCTACTCCAGCTAACTAAAGATTCCCTCATGAGAAACTCATGCATGTTAGTTCAAAGAAAGAACTAGTTGAGACTAGAGTGTAGGGACAATGTACTATCAGATGTAGAATGATCCGAGTTGTACAAATCATGCATGCAATTAGAGAAGGACCTAAGTTTGGATTGTGCAGTTATGGAGGAAGGATTTCCCAATTAAATATGGGATAATCCTAACAGGAATTGTGCAAGGAAATAGGAGCTTGGAAGGCAGCATAAATTGGCTAAGTGTTGGTCAATGCGGGCTTATGAGGCAGAGAGTTGATCATACTTGTGCAAGAATTGTTCTTGTGAGAACAAGCTTTGTATTATCACTCATATTACTGATTAATGCAACAAATAGTTGGGATTTTGGGTAGTGTCCTTCCCTAAAGAAACAATTGTTTTCTGTGTCTTTGATTATCTTCCTCTTTTCGATTATTATTTTCATCAACCTATTGGTTTCCGTTGTTTAAAGAGTAGAGTAGATTCTTTTCTCGTCTTTTAGTACATTACATGAGCTGTGAATCTATAGGAAAATCTACAATTGTGTTGTATGCATATAGTATGGTAGTACTGATTTTGATATGATTATTGTTGTTATGGATATGCTAACTTAGGGTGTAATGTTTCAACTACCCTTGCACCAACATACTCATATTAACAATCCAAGGTGATGATTTATGTTATGCATATATGTTTTGTTTAATCTAACAATTATGTGTGTGTATGAAAATGCATTAAGGAGACACTAAAAAATAGTATAAGAGCAAGGGAATGAATAGTAGGGTGGTGAAATATGGCACTAACAAGTCTCATCATGAACATGAGGAATAATTAGTTTGGAAGAGAGGAGATCTAGGTTCTCCCAATTGGATTGGTACATTGAGAAGTTTAAAGGCTGAAATAGGGAGTTTCAAACATGATAATGAGAGTATGCTTAGGGAACAAGAGAGGAAAGTTGAGGAAAATGTAGTAATACTACAAATCATCTCAGAATTACAAAGAAAAAATCAATATGAGTTGGGAGCTAGCCACACGGTTAGGAAGATATTATTAGGACAAGGAAAACAAGAAGAAAGAATTGATGGGGTAGATGGAAGTAAATCCAAGAAGAGGCATAGGTTGGCAAGTGAAGACACAATGAGGGGATGTACTCCATTGCGTACTTCAGAGAGAAGTAAAATCACCCATGGAAACCACTCTAATGCTAGTACTAAGAGACATAATCATCATATGATAAGGAGGGAAAAGGAGCATATGCCAAAGGAATTCGAGAACGCCAAGCCTCCTACATTTGATAGTGAGGTAAAGAAGGCATAATATTTTGAAGCATGGTTTCATGGGATGAAGAAGTTATTTAGAGTTCACAACCACTTTGAAAACATGAAGGAAAAGGTGGTTACCTTTGGCTTTCAGGACAAACTTGACATTTGGTGGGAGGATTTGAAGAATGTGAAGGAAATAAGGGAGGAAGAGCTATCCTCGAAGGAGTTTGAGGGGTATTATAGAAAAAAGTACCTATCTAAGAGGTACTTTAATAGTAAATCCAAGGATTTCCATGAACTCAAGATGGGTCATATGTCAGATGAAGAATACAAAACCAAATACTTGGATTCACTAAGATATGTCCCTTACCTCAAGGAGGAAAAGGAACTCTAGAGATATATCAATGGATTTATATCAATCTTTAGGGATCGAATTGAGTTTGATGAGCCCAAAATGATAGAAGATGTTATTAGGAAATTAAAGTTCTATTATGAGCAAGCGAAATGTAGTCTAGAGCATAGGGTTGAGTGGAAGTCAAAGGGAAATTCAAAATGCAAAGGACACAAACACAAAAAAGGGAAAATGTGAGACATAGGAAAGGGGACAAACATAGGCATGAACAACTAGAACACACCCCAACATGTATTCAATGCAACCAATAAATGTTGCAATACCAACCAAGTGGGGGAGAAAAATAGGGGCATTGGAGGTGAACATATAAAACGCTGGATATGTGCGGAAAACAACCTGAAGAAGGATTTCCCACATCATAAAAGGGGCGGGACAAGAGTATATAATGCCCAAGAAGCCAAAAATTTCTAGGACATGGCTCAGAACATGCCCAAAATTTAGGCTACTATCAACAATAGAAAATTTGGCCATCAAACATCCTTTATAAAGATGGAAGGTATGGTTTGTAATAACAATGTCTCTATTTTGATTGATCCATGTCAAATTTCATCTATATTATCCCAACAATTGTTTAACAATGAAATTTGACCAAGGAAGCACATAGGGATTTGTGGTTGGTCCAATTGGATATAGGAACAAAAGGAGGAGTCTAGCATTTGGTTAAATCTTGTCCCTTTGTGCCGAGTGACCTGGCCACAATGACTAATTTTAACATACTACCATTGGGCGCATATGATGCATTATTGGGAATGGACTTGCTAGCCCTTCACTGAACCAAGGTCGACTATTATGAAAAAGTGATTGAAGGCCTTGATGAGGATGTGGAAAGAAGAGTGTTGCAATGGAAAATAAATCCCATATCACTGATGTTGATCACAACTATGCATGCAAAAAGAAGTTGTTAGAAAGGATTTAAGATGATTGTTGTACAATTTAACAACATTACTAAGATTGATAACAACAACATATTATTGGAGAACCTACTATTGAAGCAATTTTAATATGTTTTTCGAAAGAATATTCTTGGTTTACCTCCACAATAAAAGTGGACTTTTCTATTGATGTTTTGCCTAGGATAACATTGAGATCCAAAGCCCCATATAGGATTAGCATTATGGAATTGATAGAGCTAAAACTAAAACTCAAAGAAATCCTAGAAAAATGCTACATAAGGTGAAGTGAATCACCATGGGAGCACTAGTCTTGTTTGTGAAGAAGAAGGATGGCACACTCAAACAATACATAGACTATGGCCATCTTAACAAGGTTACCGTCAAGAATGGATACCCTTTTCTATGAATTGATGACTTATTTGGTTAATTGTAGGGGGAATTAGTTTCCTCAAATATTAATTTTGGGCTATCACCAAGTGTTCATTAAGGTCAAGGACATTTATAAAACAATATTCAGGACAAGGTATGGGAATTATGAATTTTTAGTTGTCGCTTTTGGGCTTACTAACACATTGACAACTTTGATGTGCCTAATGAACAATGTGTTGAGTCCTTAGAAAATTTTGTTTTGGTATTCATTGATGATATCTTGGTTTAATAAAAAAACCAAGGAGGAGCATGAGGAACATTTAGTTGTGGTGTTACTATTTTTAAGGGGACAAAAGATGTGTGTGAATCTCAGAAAGTGTGAGTTCTTTCAGTATTAGATTTAGTATTTGGGAAATGTTACATTAAAGGAAAATAGAGTTGTTGATGAACTCAAGAGGAGGTTACAACTACACCATATATCATCAATAATTTCTTATGGGATTGATCTCCAAGAAAAAATTAAAATTTTGGGGCAACATGACGAAAAATATCAACAATTAAAAGAAAATATACAAAAGGAGTCTGAAGGTGAGAAATATAAGAGATTTGACATCACAAAAGATGGACTGATTAGAAAATAAAATATGGGCGCCAAATGAGAGCAACTTGAAGAATCTCATATTATAATAATTTCATACAAAACCATATTCTTGCTCACCCATGCTATCAAAAGACATTATCAACCATCAAAAGTTTTATTATTAGCCTAATTTAAAATGGGAAGTGTATGATTTTATTTCTAAATGCATTTAATTTCAGCAAGTGAAGGATGAATGTAAGCATCCAATAGGATTATTACAACTTATTCCCATTCTAGAATGGAAATTGGAAGTAATTTCAATTGATTTTATTATAGGATTTCCATGGACATACAAACAACATGATGCCATAATGGTTGTGATAGACAAATTGAGAAAGGTGGCTCACTTTATATCTATAAAATCCACTCATAAGGTGAGTGATGTGGCTTAGGTTTTGATAAAATAAGTCGTGAGATTGCATGGAATGCCCGAGAAAACTATCTTGGATAGAGATGCAACATTTACTTCACAGTTTTAGAAGGAATTGTTTACTGGCCTAGGGAAATAATTTGAATTTATCACAACATACCATCCACAAATAGATTGGTAGACCAAGAGGACAAATAGGGTGCATGAGGACATGTTTAAGATGCAAGTTATAACTGAGGAAGTGGGAAGAGTTTCTTCAACTTGTGGAGTTTTCTTACAATAATGGTTATCAAGAATTATTGAATAATTCGAGTCTCTTTATGGGATAAGGTGAAATAATCCTATTAGATGGAGTGATCCAATGAACAAGGTCATCATTAGGCCTAGTACGCTCAAAGAAATGGAGTAAGTAATGGAAATCATTAGCCAGAATTTAAGGGTGGCCCAAGACATGCAAAATAGTTATGTAGATCATCATAGAGTGCATAAGAAATTTTAAGTAGGGGATCATGTCTACCTATGAGTTATACGGAAAGATCTCTAAGGATTGGGTCATGTTCTATGTTGGAACTGCGATTTTTTGGGCCATTCCAAGTCATTGAAAGGATAGGGCCAGTGGCCTATATGTTGGATTTGAAACCAATTGTAAAATTTCATAATGTTTTTTATTTATTTTTACTCAAAAATGTATGTAAAGGTATCTAATGATGTTATTGATTAGTTGGTGTTACAAGTAGAACCAAGGGGAAAGTTCTAGTTGAAACCTCTATGCAACCTAGATCGAAGGAAGCTCACACTTCGAAATTGAGTAATCAAACAAGTTAAAATGAAATGGAGACACTTTGGGCCCAAAGAAGCGAAACAAGAGATGGTTGATAATACACAAATAACATATCCATCTTTTTTGCTAGTTCAACAATTTAAATAATTATGTGAATGATTGTACAAAGCTATATATAAATTTAATATTGATTTGTGTGCTTAGTTTAAAGCATGTTAATGAATGTGTTTGGTCATAGAATACTTAGGACGGTGTTCCTCCAAGGGGGTGGGGTTTGTGACATCCCTTCTTATTAATATCCCTATTGTAAATAACATAATCAAAATTTGTTGTAATTAACAGGTTGAGATATGGAACACAAGTTCAAAGCTTGGGGATGGAGATTTCTTGCGAAATTCGAGGAAGCTTTGTTATTTACTGATAGTCATGGGAAGAAAACTAGTGTGCCTTAATGGGACTGACTACACATTGATTAAACTAGAGGAAAAGAGGATGAGATTCATGCCTCTCTTGGGAAAGCCCATAAGAAAAGGTGACAAAATAATTAAAGGAGATGGGATGCATTGGAAAGTGAGAATCGAGATGAGAAAAATTGATAGGGAGAGGTGTGGGGAGATGGAATGAAAAAACCCCACAACCACACACAAGGAAAAATAGATTCCATGAAAAGAGGCTTTACATTGGGGGGAAAGAAAAAATGACCACCGCCACCATTAGGTAGTGGGGAACAACCAACATGATAGAGGGGCTAAAGGGAGATTCCCTATGAAGATTGGAGAAAATGGGGGAAAATTGCTGAGAAATGGAGGCAATCACAATGAATTGGAAATGATCTCACTTAAAGAAAAGAACACACAAAACCTAGGAGAAGGAGGATTTTACCTTGGAAACAAAATAGGAAAAATAGATATGCAGAGAGGAGCATGCACACCATGTAAACATACAACACTTAATAGAAAAGACACAAGAAGTATGAGAGGATAAATTCTTTTTTGTTTTGAGTAGAGAAGAGTAGTCTGAGAATCTCTCAGGTGAAGAACAAAGGCTCTATGGATTCCCTAGTTTGAGTTGAGGCCTTGTTTATAGGTTGAGAAATTAATTTAGTTAGCTTTGGATTCCCAGTATAGGGTGGAGCCATTAAAGGTATTGTTCTTGGTTCTTCTTAGTGAGCTCTAGATTCTTGGTTTAGGATGGAGATACTGAGGTAATTAGCTTAAGGGTGGAGGTGGTATAGGCTCCAGATTCCATATATTGACTGAAGGGTGGAGGTGGTAAAGCCTATGGGTTCCCTGTATTGACTAAAGGGTGAAGGTGGTACAACCTCTAGCTTCCCTGCATGGAGTGAAGGGTGGATATGACACAGTCTTTGGATTCCCTGAATAGCTAGTGGATGGATATGGTATAGCCTCTGGGATCCTTGTTTCAACTAGAAGCGTTGGTTAATTCTCTAAAAGCACTCCTCCTCAAGCTAGGAATCCGGCTCAAGGGTGAATGGTTGTAAGAAAGGATTGCAGTGCAAGCCAATCTAAGGTTGGGTGGAGTGTTGAAGTTCCACTCTCAATTACTAGTCATTTGAGGATGATAAGATATGTTGCTTACTTGATGCATTGAAAATATGAACATTGTTACTATGTGATATATACATGTACTAGTACTATAAATGGAGGAATACATTATTCACATCTATCTATGATGAAATGTGTTATATATATCATGGTTTAAGGGGCTTGAAGGCCTTTGTGTTAATCCAATATGTTCATGAAGTGCATCATTGTTTTCATCATCTCATGTGACTATGGAATGTGGACAACTAAACTGTTATGGTGTGTGAATTCCATTAGTTGGTAATATAGTCGACGAGAAGGACAAGTCTACATTTGGTCAAGAGGCTAGTTGTTAAACTACCAAATATTTAGTGGAAAGAGGCTACAACACAACTAAATGATGGATAAGCCAATATAGCTTCACCCTAAGTCGACAAAAGGGTTCATGAATTCTATCGTCAATTAAGACTCGAGTTGAGTCGACGAGTTGTGCCTTGTGTATAACTAGAAAGGTGTTGAAATTTGATGATGAGCACTCAATAAACAACGTGGGGCCATTACGATAGGACCTGAGTTGTTGGGGCACCTAATTTGTCCAAGGGATTACCAACCAATGAGGTAATGACAAGTTTTCTACATAGGGAAGAGGTCCTTTAAGAGCTTGGGATATATTAATTGCTTTTTTCCTAGACAAATATTTTGACCAAATGAAAATATTAAGTTTTCGTCGGCCTAGATTAAGGTCTTGTCTAGTCCAGGTAAGTCGACTAGTTGGATCAGTTTGACTGACCTTTTCTAGTCAAGGTAAGACAACTAGTTATGGCGTTTTGACTTTTCTTTTCTAGTCAAGGTAAGTTGGCTGGTTGGGCCATTTCAGATGATATTTTCTAGTTGAGGTAAGTCAATTGGTTGGGTCATTTTTTATTGATCTTGTCTAGTTTTACTATGTCAACTATTTCTGGTAAGTCGACTAGTTGGTCTACGTTGACAGACTAAGGATTATCTTGATTAATCCTATCATGATTGATCATGTTTTCTTGACTAATTAGGTTGTGTTGAAAGGCACTTGAACAACTGGGTACGATGGTGTATTCTAAAGTTAATTCCATAAGCTTTGGAGAAGAAGAAATTTTATAACCCCATATCCATAATGAGATTATGGCGGTCAAGTTAAATGAAAGTAAAACCTTTCACTAAGTTTTTTTAGTCTAGTCAGTGGAAGGGAATGTTACATATTTCCAGAAATGAAACTATATTCTTGCCACTAAGTCTCCATGTTGGAGATAAAGTTTGGGTGCTGAAGCCATAAGGCCTCAAATATGAAAGGATTGCTCTGGGGTGAGCAAGACCAATTGAAGAGAAAGGGCATAGGCTAGTGATTAGATCCATGGATTAAGGATGGAGGCTTAAAATTTTATGCTAGAAAGAAAAAGAGGCTCAGATATTAAGAATCTATCAAGCCTATAGGAAACTTGGAATGTTACTCCCCTCTTGTTATTCCAGGTAAAAGTACCATTAGAATGTATTTAGGTCAATTAGATTTCCTTTGTCAATGAATTCATTGAATGAGTGGGACTACTCCTCCAACCTTCATAATATCCCTCCTTTTTTCTCCTATAGGGATTGAAGAATATTGATCTCCCCACCTAGGATTGAGGGGAGAGAACCCATGAGCTTAGTAGAATTGAAGAGGTGTTGAATAAAAAATCTTTTATCCATAGAGGATGGAGGCCTATAAAAATTGGAGATAAATCCATACTGAGAAGAACGAATGGGTTGAAAACAAGTAGTGAAAATTATCAGAAGAGAAAAGAAATCTTTCATCTAAACAGTGGTTGGATTGTAGAGAATGGCTAGGCCTTTTGAGGTATAGTGAGATAGGAAGGAGTTGTTTTTCAGAATGTGGTTTATAATTCTACCTAGAGTTTTAGAGGAGCATTTAGTCTCCTAAAGTAGTAGGGAATTGAGATTTTCGTTTCATATTTTGTTCTTGAGGATTATTTATTTTGATGTTTTTTGAGACCCCATTCATTCCATGTGATTATCTTCATGATTTTGGATGGGGCGTGGGGTGGAATATGACATGCATTGGCACAAATATTAATGAGTTGACTAGATGGTCACCTAATTCTTGGATTAATGGACAGTTAATTTTTATACCTTTTTTCTTTGAATCCCTTAAAGAATTCAGAGGACCTTTAAGGTCATTTCTTTGTATTCCATGGATTATTGAAGAAGTAGCTGGAGGAGAGGGAGTATCTAAATCTTGATATTTCTAAAGAAGGAGGTCCTAATGATGAAGAAAATATTACATGAACATCTGAACCTATTATTTTGGGAAACATGTGGGATCCTCATGTTTCCATTCTTCCACTAGGGCTTGTAGGTCAACATATTATAGCTCCATGTCTTCAATTTCCTCTATCTATAGAGGGTATTGCGCATCATGCTCCATTTCATTATCCTCATGTGATTATTTGGTAGCAGACTTGTCTTTGGTTGCCTCAACTAGCAGATGCTACGATTGAGGACACTATTGTTGTTCTGTTTCATTTGTTTCTTTGATTCCTGCACCTGCTATTGGGTATGGAACTTGATTATATTATTTATTTAGAGGTCTCTTTTAGCCATGTTGGATCCCAGTTCCTAATGGGGTGGAAATGCCACCCATAGGATTGCCATCATGGGGTTCTAGGGGACGATGGTGATTTTATGAGCCCACCCTTGTTGGGGGTTCAAGGGAAACACCCTTGAAGAAAAAAAATAGATGAAAAATTTCCTTGTAAAATATTGTAATTTTGTAGTCAATATAGGTCGTTCATTAGGAAAACTATATGACGGTAGAAGTTATGTTAATTTAGGTTTTTTTTTGTCTTAGAGGGCAACCCTCAGTTTATATGAGGGAATTGTATTGCAAATGTGTATTATTATTATTATGTGAAAGAAAGAGAGAGGTGATTGTGTGAGGGTAAAGAGGAAATTACAAGGGATTTATTGTAGTTTGTATCTCTTCATTTTATTGGATAATATAAAGGAACGACTGGTTGTTTCTCCATGGATGTAGCCCAAATTGGCTGAACCACGTATATTTGTGTATCTCTTCTTTATGCTTTCTTTTGTTTGTTTTTCAATAATATTTTATGCGTTTCATTTCTCCATTAATTAATTTCTAAGAACTAGTATCAGAGATGATGGTCTATTTGGTTGATAAACTCATAGGAAAGAAGGATTCCTAGTTCAAGTGGGAAAAATGGCAGAAGATGGTAGATTTAGGGTTGAAAAATTAAATGGCCAAAACTACCATCTATGGTAGATGTAAATGGAGGATTATTTGCATCAGAAATATATTTACCTAATATTGAGTGGAAAATAAAAGAAGCCAATGAGTATGATGAATGAAGAATGGGATCTTCTTGATAAAAAGGCAATAGGGACACTACGACTGTGTCTAGCAGCGTAAGTTTCATTCAACATGTAAAAGGAAATGACAATAGAAGGTATAATGATGACAATGGCCAGACTATATGAAAAACCCTCGACCTCAAATAAGGTATTTCTTATGAAGCATCTATTTAATATGAAGATTTCAAAAGGTGGATCTGTTGTTAATCATTTAAATGAATTTAATACAGTTACGAATCAGTTCAGTTATGTAGAAATAAATTTTGATGATGAATTTAGGGCTCTTTTATTTCTATGCTCATTGCCAAAAATTTGGAATGAATTAGTTATGGCTATTAGTAACTCTATCTCTTAATCTAGTACTTTAAAGTTTGATGATGTTCTTGGTGTTATCCTTACTGAGGAAATTTGAAAGAAAAGATCAGGTGTGACAATAGGTTTGATTGTAGACACCACAGGAAGAAAAATAGAGAGAGGAAAGAGCCTAGGACATCACAATAAGTCAAAGAAATCCATATCTAAATCTAGATCGGTGATAATGTGATGGAAATGAGGGAAGAAAGGATACCTAAAGAAAGATTGTAAGTCTTGAAAGGGAAAAGAAGGAGATGGACATCAAGAGAAAAATCAAGAAGTGAATGTAACAGGTGATGTGTTGCAAGATGCTTTGATTGTTTAATTAGAAAATATTATTGATTCCGAGGTATTAGATTCAGGGGATTCATTCCATGCCACAAATAATAGGAAACATTTTCATGACTATGTTTAAGGCGATTTTGGGCATGTTTGTCTGGGTGATGATAAATCCTGTAAAATCATTGGAATGGGTAAAGTTTTTATATAGTAAAAAAATGTAAATCAGTGGATATTAAAGGAGGTAAGGAATGTTCCAAATCTCAAGAAAAATCTAATTTCAATAGGGCAGTTGGGAGGTGAGGGTTATGTAACTAATTTTATAGAAAAAACCTAGAATGCCACTAAAGGAGTCTTGGTAATAAAAAAAGGAGAAAATGTGTGTACATTTTATTTAGTCAATGGAATTTATAATTCTGTAAATTCTTTAACCTACAAATGAGAAAATTCAACACTCTGGAATAATAGACTCAGGCACATGAGTGAGAAGGGGATGGAGATTCTTCACCCATGAAATTTGTTTGTAGGTTTCAAGCATGTTGATTTGGATTTCTATGAAAATTGTGTTTATGGAAAACATAAGAGAAGGAGAACACAAAATTAGAGATTGTGCATACAAATTTATGGGGACCTTCTCAATTATCATTGTTTGGTGGCTCTCACTATTATGTTAATTTTATTGATGGTGAAACTAGGAAAACTTAGATTTATTGTATTCAGAATAAATATGTTGTCTTTGATACTTTTAAGAAATGGAAAGATTTGGTTGAAAATGAGACAGGAAAGAAGTTGAAGTGTCTTAGATTAGATAATGAAGGTGAATACTACAACTAGGAGTTTGATAAATACTGTTCAGAGCATGGAATTCATAGAGAGAAGATAGTTCCAAGAAGACCATAAGAAAATGGTGTGTCAGAAAGGATGAATATGATAATCATGGTGCATGTGATTGCATGCAAGATTTCCTTTAAAATTTTGGGAAGATGCTATAGATACTTTTATTTGTTTAATAATTACAGGGCCTTCAAGTTCCTTGGATGGTGGTATTGTAAAGGAGGCATGGACAGGTAAATAGGTAAACTACTCATTTCTAAAGAAATTTAGTTGTGAAGCTTTTGTCCACATTAATAAAGAAAACATAACACAACTTGAAATCAAAGGCGTGTACCTTCTTTGGATATGGTGTTAATGATTTAGGTTATTTCTTATATGATTATGTGTTAGATGTGGAGCTTGATTATCGTCCTAATTAAAATGTCTTGTTTCAGCCACATTTGGATGCCAATCCCTAAAGCGGGATGTAGGGCGGCTTGCCCTCCCACTATTGATTCCTGGGGGGTCCAAGGAAGACGAATGCATGTTTGGAGCCCCCACCTAGTAGGGGTTCAGGGACAACACCCCCGAAGCTAAAAATAGATGAAAAATTGCCTTATAAAATATTGTAATTTCGTAGTCAATATGGGTTATTCATTAGGCCAATGATTTGAAGGTAGAAGTTATGTTTAATTTATGGTTTTTTCCCTAAAAGTCAATCCCTTGGTTTATATGAAGGAAACGTATTGCGGTTGTGGATTATTATTCTGAGTGAGAAAGAGAGAGGAGTCTGTGTGAGAGTGAAGAGGAAAATACAATGGATCTATTGTAGGTTGTATATCTTCGTTTTTGTAGATAATATAAAAGGAAGGATTGGCTATTTCTCTATGGACGTAGCCCAAATTGGGTGAACCATGTATATCTATTTCTCTCTTGTTCTATGCATTTCTATACTTGTGTTTCCACAATACTTTGTGTATTTCATTACTCCATTAATTAATTTCTATCATTATGAAAATCATTAGGTGCGGAGAGGTCATATTCAATGAAAAGGTCTTATATAAGGATCAAATGTAGGGAAAGAAACAGGAAAAAGAAAACAAAGAATACATAGTGCTTGATGAGATCACAGAAAAAGTAAAAGTACCTGGAAATCCTAATGATCATCATCCACAAAAACAATAGCAACCGCAACAACAACAGGCACCTCAAACACCTAAAAGTGGTGTTAGAAGATCTACCAAGATAAGTAGACCCCCTGAACGCTACTCTCCTTCATTATATTATGTACTTTTGTCCAATTCTGGTCAACCGAAAGGATATGAAGAAGCAATTCAGGTAGAAACCAAAAAGAAGTTGGAGCAAGCCATGGAAGAAGTGATGGACTCCTTGATGCATAACCGAACTTGGGACTTAATCAAGTTTCTTGCAGGTAAAATAAAATTGCAATATAAATGAGTCTATAGGTTGAAGGAAGAAGATGGAGGTAAAAAGAGGTACAAGGCTAGACTTGTTGGAAGGGGTTTTCACAAAATAAAGGTATAAAATTTAATGAAAATTTTTCTCCTATTGTTAAAATGGCCTCAATTAGAACCATTTTAAGTTTAGTGTTAAATGCAACCTTTCTCCATGGGGATTTGAAGGAATATATTTATATGAAGAAACCAAAACGGTATGAGGTCAAAGGAAAGGAGAAACTAGTATGCAGGTTGAAAAAGAGCTTATATGGCTTAAAATAAGCTCCAAGGAAGTGGTATTTGAATTTTAACAGGTTTATATCTGAACAAGGTTATACTAGATGTCATTTTGATCACTATGTTTATCTCAAGAAACAAAACTATAGTTGCTATATTATATTGTTAGTGTATGTAGATGACATGCTTGTTACATAATCTAACATGCATGAAACAAATGTACTTAAAATAAAATTGGCTGATTCATTTGCAATGAAGGACTTGGGTGCTGCAAAGAAAATTGTTGATATGAGAATAAATAGAGATAGGAAAAATCATAAATTAACACTGTCTAAGAGTGAGTAAGTACAAAAGGTGTTGGAAGAATTTAATATGTAGAATGAAGAACTAGTTAGTACACTTTTTGCTAGCCATTTCAAACTAAAATGATGTGCCCCAAGACTCAAGAAGAGATAGACTATATATCTCGATTTCTATACTCATCAATAGTTGGAAGCTTAATGTATGCAATGGTGTGAACAAACCTTGATATTGCACATGTAGTGGGAGTTGTGAGAAGGTATATGAACAATCTAAGTAAAGGGCATTGGATGGCTATGAAGTGGATTATCAGGTATTTGGGAGGTACAAATCGTAAATAATTATGTTTTGGAGGATCAAACACTTCTCTATAGGGATATGACGATTTAGATATGGCAGGTGATCAAGATAAAAGAGGAGAACCATAGGGTATGTTTTTACAGTTGGTGGAGCAATAATAAGTTGGGGTTCTAAGTTGAAAAGTGTTGTTGCGTTTTCATCAACAGAAGCAAAGTATAGTGATGCTACAGAGGCTATAAAATAAATGACTTTATACAATGACAGTCTAAGAGTCATTCATCTTGCAAAGAATTAAACCTTTAATTCTATGACTAAACACATATAGCTCATGTATCATTTCATACGATTAGCTTTGGATGATGGATAGTTGAAGTTGGAAAAGATACACATTAGCCAGACCTGCAAACATGTTTAAAATGGTTGTAACCAAGGAGAAACTAACCTTCTTCTCAATGTCAATTAGCCTTCAAGAATGATGGTGAAGATGAGAAACAACTAGGTCCACGTGGGAGCATCTTCCAACAAGCAAATCATTGGTGGAGTTTTTATAACCAGTCTCTAAGTGAGAGATTATTCGGCATGGAGCCTTCTTATCTTCTTGATTCATAGGCCTTGTTTTAATCGCATTGGATCCCAATTCCTAATGAGGCACCAATGGCACTCGTAGGATTGCTATCAAGGGGGTCTAGGGGGGCGACGACGATTTCATGAGACCCCCCCCTAGTATGGGTTTGGAAGCAAAAGATAGATGAAAATTTGCCTTGTAAAATATTGTATTTTCTTAGTAAATCTAGGTTGTTCCTTAGGAAAATGATCTGATAGTAGAAATTTTGTTAATTTAGGGTTTTTTATCTTAGAAGGAAACCCTCGGTTTATATGAGGGAATTGTATTGTGACTATGTCTGATTATTATTCTGTGTGAGAAAGAGAAAGGATACTATGTGAGAGTGAAGAGGAAATTACATCGTACTTTTTGTAGGTTGTATCTCTTCATTTTGTTAGATAAGATAGAGGAAGGATTGTATGTTTCTCCATGGACATAACCCGAATTGGGTGAACCACGCATATTTGTGTATCTCTTGTTTTATGTGCTTTAGTGTTTGTGTTTCCCTTATATTTTGTGTTCCATTGCTATGTTTATTAATTTCTAACACCCACAACCTCTTCAGCTAGTCCTTGTAGTACTATATAACTATTTTGGAGAGGATCCATATATGCTTATTTTTTCCCCATGAGTTTCCTAGCCATGTTCCTTCTATTGGTAATCGTGGTGAATTCTCCTTGTTTTTCATATGAGCTCATGGGTTCCACTAGTTGTGGGTTGTTTGTTATAAAGTCTTAGAAGATATGTTAGTGTTCATGAAAATGATGGCACCAAAAGGGGATTTTCTCATATTCAATTTGTTACTCCCAAATGATGTCCCCACTACTCAAATCAATGGTATTATGAATTGATTTGGATATGTTATATAAACACAGAGGCATGCATATGGATTATATCTCCCATGTTTCATTACATTTGAGGGCATCACGAAGTGCCCTATTTTGTTTTCAATATGTTCAAGGATATCTAGATCTTAGAAGTCTTTATGGAGAGAATAAATACATATCCAAACTAAAGCACAAGAATAATCATGCTTCTCTTAGTTGAATCTCAAAACTTAGGGTTTCATGAATAATCCAACAAAATTCATGAAATAGGGACCTCCTTGGAGGATTTGATCCTGATCTTCTATTTTGTTAAATATGGTTGTGAAAAAACCCCGAGCTATTAATTTGATATCCATACCTCCCTTTAAGACCTAGTTCTTTCAAAGCTAGTTGAGGAGGCTCATGGGATCTCCACTTAATAAACATATGTCCTAGTGCCTACATTCATGGGACATTAAAGCATACCCCTAATCTCGCCAGATATTTATAACAACTTCCAAAATGCTTTTGTTGAACTTGTTTCCATTACATATTTTTAATAAAAATAACCATTATTTTCAATATACATCCTCTATTATTATTTGAATACCCATTGTTCCTATAATTACCCTCTAACCCCACATATACACTCCATACCTAGAATATATTGACTATGGTTTTCACAACAATAATCCCCCTTTACGAATGGACATCATAATATATTTGTCACCAAGGCGAGGCATGTGTGGATGATCATGGACAACATTACCATTCATGTGTTACTAACTAGAGAGGGTATAAAGTTAGCTACTCACAATGCTACAAATCAACCATGGAAACTATTTAGGAGGATGCAACCTTTTTCTCATTTAGCACTAGTATTCACATGAAATGACACTTCCCTTAACAAAAGAAATAGAAAGAAAAATAATAGCTACAATACATTGCAACAATTCAATAAAAATGTTATCATCATAACCCACTTTTTATGCACATTTAATGATAGATTGAAAAATGAAAATCCATATTAGGAAATAAAAATAAATCATAAATCTCATAAGTAGAATAGAAAAAAGTTTGTTTCTAAGTTCCTCCCAAGCAAGCATGACCAAAACTACTTCTCATATGATATTAAGTGTAACTAATAGTATATTGAAACCAACCACCTTAGAAATTACATAAGGCTAATGTTCATGTAGAATCATCTCGTTTACCACCTCTATATGCATAAATTTCACTTTCCCAAGCAAATAAATGTCAACAAAAATATGTTTTATCCTCCCAACTAAAGCACTCAAATAGACATGAGAATGATAGTGGTGATTGTGAATTACCTGATAAATCAAAAATGAAATCCATTTTAGTGAGCCACATAAACATTAAGCTTCTTAGAAGAAAGAGAAAACAACTTTTTATATAGTTTCCTCCTATGACTAACATTTCCATGTTATCACTAGTGTGTTACTAAGTGGAGAGAGTTGAAAATTAGAATTTGGTTTCCCTAAAATCTACCCATAGCTTTCATTTATAGGAACTTGACAAAAAACTCACTCAGAACCATTGTTGGCATAAAATGACACTTCCATTAACAATACAAAAACACATCTACAATACATCAAAGTCTTTCAAGAAACATAATAGCATGTGATCATCATGGGAGGTGCTTATAAACACATTATTTTATAGTTTTCTTGGAGGCTAAGTGATTATTATGGCTCTCTAAGAGTGATTAACCCTTTCAAATTCCTTACTACTCTACATGATGGCCACCTATATTGTTATTTATTTAAGTGTAATGTGTTTCTTGAATGACTTTAGTTTACTATAGATGTGCCATTACTTTTCCTATGAAAGTGATGTTTCATTCTGATGGTAGGGGTTTGTGTGTTATTTTTCAAGTACATATGAATAACGGACATCTGCCATTTTTAAGGGTGGATGACTTATTCTTCACAACCCTCTCCACATATAAGTGAGTGATAATGTGGAAATGTTCATCATCAAAGCAATTTACATAAAGAAATAATTTCCATATTTTATTGGGGCCTTAGTATTTTTTATGGGAATCTATGAAGGCTTTCCCTTTAAATGTCTCAACTACCTTATGATTAATCATATTTTTCTTATCCCTTTTTAATTAGATGGTCGAAATGATAGAATGTATTTTCATCGGCATTTATTTCCATAGGAAAGTGGAATTTTGTGCATATCGAGGCAATAAACGAGACATATCAACATGAGCATTGTCATTTTCTAATTCATAAGGTGATTAGCTTCATTTTTCCACCATTTACACTTAAATATGATAATTTCTCTTTAACCATTATTGTTTGGGACAAATCTATAAAAAAATATTTTTCTATTCTAATCGAGAGATTTAGGGATCATTTTGGTTTCCTAAGTGGGCTCTCCCTTTACAATATCTTATTACATTTTTATCACAAGTAGGTTATAAGGTTAGTGTGTCACTTGAATGGATCAATGTATTCTAGTTATGGATTCTTTTCAAAAAAGCATTATTTCATGGGAGTAGTAGTAGTAGATGAGATGATTGTTTGGTCTATCTCAAGTTCTCGATTAAGGGATCATTTTGGTTGCCTAAGTGGGCTCTTCCTTTACAATATCTTATTATATTTTTATTACAAGTAGGTTATAAGGTCAACATGTCACTTGAATGGATCAATGTATTCTAGTTATGGATTCTTTTCAATAAAGCATTATTTCATGGGAGTAGTAGTAGTAGATGAGATGATTGTTTGGTCTATCTCAATTTTTATTAATGGTTATTGATAGGAAAATATAATTTCACTTTAATTGCATATCTACTTAATAACATGTGAGTTGCAATGTTTATTCATCCTATTTTTCAACCATGTATTAGTCCATAATTTTCAATCTTATAGGTATTATTAGTGGATTGAGAAAAATATTGCAAATTTTCTACTTTCTACCACATGGATATAAATAAAATTGTCAACACTTATGTTATTCATTAAATAAATTTACAGTTATGAAAATTGAAGAAATTCCATTCTTTATATCATTTATTTTATTTTCATCCATATATTAATATATATTTCAATCCCGCCTACATAATCGAAGGATTGAAAAAATTCTAATAACACTTATTGTTGCCAATATATAATTGAAAATAAAACCAATAGTATAAATGTTGGTTTATTATTTTAAATCAAATAAATTAAAAATAATGAAGAATGTTTACATTGTTGTTTTATTTCTAACCATGTATCAACATATAATTTTCTATCATGTGCATGTTACTTTATGATACAAAAATATCCGACAACATTTTTTCTTGTTAGTACATGGGTTTAAATGAAACTAACCATATGATTTTCCCAAATTGATAAAATTTAAACAAAATAATGGAAATTTAATTATATGAAATTTAAAATTTGTTTGAAAAAATAAGCAACCACTAACCTCTTGTGTAGATGCCATTGTGTAACATACATGGTTAGAGTAGATGTTGAATTGAGTTGTGAACATGGCTGGAGCGAAGGATTGATTAAGAAATGAGATCAAATGTGGATTGATATTTTGTAAATTTCCAAAATTAATTAATATCTTCCCAACATGTTTTGGCTTTTGTTGTAAAAATTAAGGATGTGAGTGAATATTTTGAATTTAATTGAGGTCCTTTCCATCAGCTAAGGTGCTAACTATCAATTTATGTATGGATATTGATTAAGGATTTGATTAATATTCACATAGAGGTTTATTGAAGGCTTGATTAACCCTCCCGAAGATCTTGATCAAGGATTTAATTAACCCTTGTCAAGATTCTTATTGAGGGTTTTCTATATCTTAAAGAGTGTCTTAATCAATGTCTAAAAGGATTGATTAACCTCTTGAAAATGACCTTGATTAATGGTTTGCATATATTATTTTTGCATGTATACCATGCGGAAAAAGAAAGCATAGGTTTATGGATTCACTCATTATTTATGTTGGAGGTAAAACCCCATAACACTTTTTTATATTAACTTATCTTTTTGGTGTAATATATTGACTTAGAGTTAATTATGGCCTTCTCTATAGTTGACACATTCTAAAACCAGACCTCAATGTTTTTCTCAATTTTCAGTCTTACAATTTAGAATTATTTCCTTCAGGAGGTATAAAAATCATGTTTATAAGATCTCCCACTCATGGGTGTACTCTTTTACTGATCCTATTTTTAAAATGTGGAAAGTATAGTCAAAATATCATACTATAAGTGAGACATGAAATGTTTCCAATTTAAGATTGGCCTTTAATTTTATGGCCCACTATATCTAGGTTTAGAATTATCTCTAAAAAAATTGTGAAATAATAAGAATTTCAACATAATATCAAACTAGGTTCAATTCAAGGTATCTTTGATCTTTATTCATTCATATAGTTCCTAATTGATTGTTGCTTCAATGAAATGTAGAGTATTTGAATATTTTTTTATTCATAGGTCATCATGACATTATTGATATGATTAGAATCCTCTTAATGACCATAATTTAGTAAAACACTTGAACTTGCAAAAGGGAATGGATATTCAATGAACTACTGCATGATCTATTCTAATGACTTTTTTATGTTCATCAACTCCTTGTTTAACTCATTCATCCTTTTATGTACATACTCTGACTAACCTTTGATTTTGTCAAAATTCACTGTTAACTCACATGTGGAATCATCTTGTCTTAATATGTTTCATCCATCCTTCTATATATGACTCCATCATTGTGCACCTTTTATTTATTCCATCAAATCAGTAGAGATATTCTTATGAAAAAATCTACCTTAAATAAAAAATATTCAAAATATTTGGAATGATATAAAGGAATCCATGTGGATAAAATAATATTTTGAATAATGCATGAAAAATGATAGAATATAACAAAACACAATGAGGTCCCCATACAAGTACTTAGTTGCATTCCTTTTCACCAAGAATATTGTCATTTTTCTAAGGCATTCCCTTTTATTATTATTAACAATTTATATTAATTTTTATACATTAATTTTTATTGTATTTCCTTCCCTTTTAGAAATGCTTTGTTCTCAAAGAATATTTATTGCAAAATATTTACATCCTTTTCTTTCGGCTTTTGATGTCTTTGCAGTTGTTATGCTTTTTGGCATTGTCAATGAATTATGGATTATAAGATTGTATAGACATATGAGTCGTGAGAATAGTTTTTTTTTTTTTTTTTTTTTTTTTTTTTTTTTTATGGTAAAATAATTTGACCATCGTTAATTCAATCTTATGTGGAACATTGCCACTATAGGATTCCCAAGGTAATTTATTACTATTAGAACATAATCACACTGTCATCAATATTCTTTAGAAGATATGTCAACTACTTTAATTTTGAGTTATGTTGATACACTGATTGGTTAAAGCATCAACTCTTTTTATTAGGATGTTGGTAAGGTGTCATTGTAGCACAAACTTCCCTTATTATACTTTAATTATTTCTTGATTTACCTTTTGCATTGTAAATTCTTCATGCACCAAAATTGCCTTGTTGATTGAAAAAATTCTATTAGTAATTACTTGGAAATTTTACCATTTGTACTCTAATATATGAAAATGCATTTAGTAATCTATGCCTAAAATCCTTTAGGAAAATATTCCATAGAGGTTGGATACATATGTGTATCCATGGAAACTTAAAAAATCATGCACCACGGTTTGGGCGGGGGGCGGGCAATACAAAAATTTAAATACCTAGATAAGAAAAATATTTTTATGTGGCTCCATGTAAAAAAAAACAACTAAAACTCCAACATGGGATAATTCACAAAAAAATCTCTCCAAGGACCTAGTAGACACCCACTTTATCTCCACGTTATAGAAAAAATCCCTCATTTGTTCATATAGTGTCCATTCATACAAGTAGTTTGGATTGAGATATATCATATACATGACGCAAATTACTCCTGGGATAATGTATCCATTGATGAAAGTTTCAAAACTAGTTCTCTACCCATCATCAAAAGCAACACAAAAATATTTCTATATCGATTTCCTATGGGATTTGGTTGCAAAAGAACAAAGTATTTTCTCAAGGAAGACAACTTAATCTTTTTTCAAAAAAGAAAGTTTAACTCCCTCAAGATAGAAATTCAGATATTTGTTTCTATAGAAGTGGCCCAACAAAGTTTTGACATTCATTTAAGGCTAGAAAAATTTGGAAATTGAAAAATAAAATGACCATCCATGAGCCTTTTTGATGGGGCCACACAAGGGACACCTCCCATAGGAGGGGAAGTGGGCCTCATTTTTCTATATATCACATTTGAAATATCATTCTCATCTTGTATTTGACCATATATAAATAATTATGTTGAATTAATGGAATTAAAGCTCCTTATGCATTTAGTTCATGAACAAAACATTACCCAATTGCATGTATACATGGACTCACAATTGGTGACAAATAGGATGATAGGGGATTACAGTGTTGAAATCTATTTTGTTTGGCCTCTCTTTCAAAACATGCAACAAATTCATTCCATCGCTAATACAACATATGACGACATTTGCAAGATCAAGAACCAATCAATAGAAGAGTTATCCAAATTTGTTTTATAATTAGACCCAAATTATTGGAAAATTACAATAGAAAATAAAAAACATCATAAATTTGTTTATTTATAAATATTGGTCCTTACTAAGCATGCCACAACATAGTTTATCTATATTAAATTAACATGTATATTTTTCTCACTATATCAAACCATATATAGATTTTTTCTAGAATTTATACTCACACTATAAAAACACTTCATAACATTAATTTTATATGATATTTGTAAAAAAATAATTATTATATATATCTTTTAAAAATATCGCTCTAATGTGCTCAAATATAACCATTTTCATTTTCACATTTTGTTTACAACTTACAAAATATCCTTATCAAAGCCAATTTCAAATATAACCATTTTCATTTTCACATTTTGTTTACAACTTACAAAGTATCCTTATCAAAGCCAATTTGAATGCCAATTAAATATAAAAGCATAAGTTTATTTGTGTAATTTTTTTTACATAAAAAGTTGTTCTCGAAGACAATCTGAGTGCCAATTAAATATAGAAACATAATTTTATTTGTGGAATTTTTATTACCTAAAAAGTTGTTCTTGAATTTTGGTTGAAGTTTTTTTTAATATTTTATTATTGTATATTTTTATTTGTTTAATTAATTCTTTATTAGTAGTATACATGAACATTTTCTATTTTTGGAAATAAATTTGACAGTATATCATGCAAAATTTTTCGTTTTTTACATAATTTATTTCCAAAAATATTTTAAAGATTTTTTTAATTCATCTTTTTAATTTTTGTGATTTCATATATATGTTACTTTAATATAAATCGTTTTTTATAATAATAAAGACAAATGAAATTCTGATTTCCAAATAGTTCGAGTTACGCAAACTTTCTTAAAAAATAACTTTAACAAAAACTAAAATGATATGCCTAATTTACAGCGTAATTTACAGATTGCAACTTCCTATTTAATTATTACTTAATACAAAAACACTAAAATTCCATGAAAGGAATACGATTTGCCCCTCCTTAGTGACTCCCTTTAGTAGTTTCCTCAATATAATACAATATTTCTATTAATCTGGATCACCTTATGAGTTTATTAATTGTAATTATCCATTTTATTGACTGTATAAAAGGATTTGTTGTTTCCTTGTATTTTTTTATTTTAAAATAATTAAATATTTTGGTAAAATAATATTGATATTTCATATAAATAAGATTATGTTCGTTAGCTTTACATTTCCTTAATCATTTTTTTTTGGCTAATTTTTGAGCTTTTTTGCAAAATATTATATTTTCACAATTTTTATTTATAGAATTTTATTGGATGTAATTTTTTTAATTAAGGATTCAATTTGTTCTAATAAATCACTATTTTCGATTTGAATTATATCAATATAGATCCATTTTCAACATAAATTTAATAAGACTTACGAGAGATCTTATTTCTTCACGTGTAAATTTTTTTATGAACTACATTATTTAAATATTTTGTATAGTTATTTAAATTTTTTTATTTTTATTTGGGTCAACCTAAGCAAAATTTCAAATTTCAACTTTGATAGCTGACGAACATTGTTACATATGACATTGGAATGTAAAATGAACCTCTACATTCTTTAAACTAATTTTTAATGAATATTATATATATACTATTTCAGTAAATATTATATTCTGAATTTAAATATATTTAATACATTAATTTTATTCACAATAATTCCAATGGTTTTCTCTAATGTTACATTCACTTAATAAAATTCTCTAATTATATTGTTGTCCTATATAGTAAGACTTTCACTATATATTTATAATTTTATGTACTCAAATAATTTTAATTAATAACTTATTTCAAATAAATATTATATTGCTAAAATTTAAAATATATTTAAATACATAATTTATATTTTCACAATAATTCAAATGATATTCTTTAAATGTCACATTCAGTTAAACCAAAAAATATTCTCTAATATTGTTGTAATATTGTTGTCCTATATAGTAGTACTTTCATGAATAACTTTTTCATAAATATTCTGTGATATTTTTGTCTTGCCATATATAACAACTTTCATTAATAACTTTATCATCATAATAAGTTAGACAAATTCCCTTTTACTAATTCATGGTGGATAACAAAGCCATCTTTAACTAGTATCTAATACAAAGTTTGTCAATAAACCCCTTCTCATAACCTTAATATTTTTTAATATTGTTGTGTTACTATATATTTCCATTTACATAATAGTTTTATCACAACCCTACGTTAGACAATCTTTTCTACTACTTCATGATATAATGCAGCGGTTAATAAGACCATCCTTCACCATTATATGCATGGAATTTGTCCCATAATCCCTTGTAATAATATTAATATATAATATATATTTATATATATATATTATTATATATATATATATAATATATATATATATATAGATGAGGTTATTATTAGTCCGTGCCATCTGGCAATGGCCAGGGACTATAGTAATCGAAATGCCCTGAGATAGCATTAATCTTAACCGCTATCCTATTTATTTTTAGTGATTATTAGTCCATGTGCAAAGTTTGCAAATGTGAATCGGTGGCTAAGCAAAGTTTTCAAAATGGCCATCTTATTTGGCCTCTTCCCGAGGGGGAAGAGGCTGGACCATAGTGTATTTTGTGTTTTGTACCTGTGTATTAGTGTTGCGGTCAAGGATAATGTTAGTATTAGTTTGAATTTGTTTTGTATCTGCTGGACCATAGTGTATTTTATGTTTTATACCTGTCTATTAGTGCTGTGGTCAAGGAAAATGTTAGTATTAGCTTTTGGCAGGTGTTGTGCATGCAGGTGTTGTGCATGCAGGTGGTCTAACTGGTGAGTTGGTGGTGCTGCGGGTGTTTTGCTGATGTGTTTACCTCCAGCAGGCCGTCTGAAGACGGATATTCACTAATGGGACTTGCTCTTGGGCTGCTACCTCAGGACTTGCTCTAACCAGAGATATGAGTCTGGGCTTTAGTTGAGAGAGTGCAAACCCTCCTCCTGCGAGGCATCATTAGATGCAAGTAGACAATCCCTCATCCCATCATTCTTGCAGAGTTTGGTGCCCGACCACTCCGGCTTCAGACCATATTCAGCCTTGTTCTGACACTGTTCGAGCAGATATGAGATAATAGGGGCGCTGAACCGATGCTTTAGGTTTACATTAAAACCTGCAAACAAAATTTAACAATGATAAAAAAATTTATTTTAAGTTATATAAAGATCATTAGATGCTCGCGTTGTAAATCTACAATTACTGGTGAATGCTATGTTGCCCGTACACTGATGCTCTCTCTACTCTATGTGAGTTACCCTTCCATCTGTCTGATGCAGTAAGTCTACGAATGAGAGATGGTATCACGCTTTATACATCCATACTAGATGTTCATTCTTGTACCTCACCTTGTGAAGCTGTGGGATCTATTACTGGTTCATATAGAATAGATGGGACAGTAAGGGATGCATGCACTGGTGGGGAAGCTGTTGGGTATAGACTTGGAAGAAGGGACGCCACTAGACGAGATGCTGGCTCGTATGCTGGGACTGGAACTAGAAATGGAACCGGGTGAAGAGAAGCTACAGGGACTCTCAATCTCGAAATGGAGATGGAAGTTATGCTGCTACCTCTTCTTCTCTTGATGTTACTTCACTCGGTCAATGGGGATAAACCACATTTCTATTTGTTTTCAAGCTACTACTTAGACTTGAACCAACCGGATCTGTTCGATCTCCTGCGAGTGTTTCTTGCTCTTCTGATGCTGCTACCCTTGCCTGTGCTCTGGGTGCTCCATCCATGCTGCTTCTTTTTCATCGGCATCATCAATAACTGGAACATTCACTAGGTCTAGGCCGGCTAAACTGAAACCGCGTCAAAGTCATTGAATGCCACTCAATTCACATCTGTATTTATATCTGGAACCGTTTATCCCTCCTCAAATAAATGGCCATAATTTCTTGGAAAATTTGACGAAGCACAAAGTTTTGGTCCCACGAGTGATCAAGGTTCATCCCCTTTCTTTGCAATCAAATTGTGTTGTGTCTGGACACGTGAAATGCATGCACTACTACTGACACGTGAAATGCATGCAAACTCTTACGAACAAGTGCTTTTCTTCCTTCGTTTCGTATAATAATATGTATTATCCGTTACTTCCAACGTGTCACCTCATATGACATGCGTCAATTACAAAACTTTAAAGAATTTTAATTTATCTTTTGATTTCATAGATTTAAAAATAATGACTAAAGTCAAATCATTGTTGAATTTAGCTCAATATTCGCGAAACGACCTACCATGGGGTTGGGTTCCAAGTTACGCGTCTGCAGGGTTTCAGTCTCTCTATATCTTGGCAATGGTTTTTTTTGTCTGTGAAGAAATATTCAGTCAGATGATTAATTACTTCTGTAGGATGCATTTACAAGTCAAGTGCCGCATTGTTTTGATATATTTTAGCGTCTGCAGGGTTTCAGTCTCTGTATATCTTGGCAATTTTTTTTTTTTTTTGTGAAGAAATATTCAGTCAGATGATTAATTACTTCTATAGGATGCATTTACAAGTCAATTGCCGGAGCATTTGTTACAGGCCTTATTCTTTTGTTCTTTCTTCAAATGCTAGCTCACTTTACAAGTCTAGCAAGGTAACAAGCAATGGTTTATCGAACTGTACATTTGTGATGATCTTGAAATTATTGCATCAGCTCAATTGTATAGACATCCCACCGAAATAGGCTAAATAAGCTCAGGTTGTTGCAAAAGAAGAGCCCAAGTTTTATCTTAGTTGAGGCCTCAAGGCCTAATCAAGCTCTTGTCACGGACTCACAACACCCTCAGATAGGTCTCTCAAGTTTCATGTGTACTAATGTGCCTTGCAATATCTATGGTTAGGTCTTGTTACCATATTTTCTTTAACTTATAGTGGAGACCGAATGCACTTCCAAGGAGAAACTTTAGGTAGCTTCAACACATGTTTTGTTTCAGATTTGTCGCATACATTCAATACAATTCTAGTGGTTGAGTTATCAAAAATATGCCCTTCAATCGAGGGTTTAGTTCCCACATTTTGAAGCATGAAGGTGTGCATAGAGCTCTTAACATAAGGGTCGAAATAACCCTGAGCTTTACCACTTAGATCACTGTCAAGTATTTTGTAACTTGAGTGCCTGAGCAATAGGTAAAATCTAACACATATTAATATCTGTGTAGTTCTTTATGCTTTGCAAGACTAAATACATGAAAGGAAAAAAGTTGAGTCACCAGGATATAGGGGCCTATCTTATCTTGACTGGGGATCTACTGTAGAATGCAACTGTATAACTGTGAGCGCAGACAGGAGGCCCTAAGGCTTCATACCCACAGTTTCCAGCCACTTCCCAAGCCAGATTCTGTTCATTACCTTACTTCCTTCTTTATGGTGCTCCCGTCAGTTAGGGGCACTAAGAGAAAGACTGATGACAGCATCACGTCTGTGGAGTTTTTAGAAATCACAAGCAAAAGCATCCTGAGCCTCAATGAAAATGTTAGCATGCCAGCCTTCCTTATCCCCAACGCCAGCCTGAGTTCACAGATCGCGTAGCTCTGGATTGAACTGGGGCCAATGTTTTATTGCTTGCTTCACTGTTTGACTATATGCAACTGTTTTCCTGTTAGTCGTATCTTTAATATCAGGGCTTGCTCTCAGGAATGTAGGTTAATGCATGCAATATGTATTATTTGTCCAATGTCTTTTATGTTTTGATCAAACGTTCAGAGGTCATGTCCCCTGATTATTTATGGTGCATGCCTATACTTTGATTCCAAGTTATGATGGCCATCACTTTTGATATATTTTAGTGTCTGCAGGGTTTCAGTCTCTGTATATCTTGGCAATGGTTTTTTTTGTCTATGAAGAAATATTCAGTCACATGATTAATTACTTCTGTAGGTGCATTTACAAGTCAAGTGCCAGATTATTTGTTACAGACCTTATTCTTTTGTTCTTTCTTCAAATCCTAGCTCACTTTACAAGTCTAGCAAGGTAACAAGCAATGGTCTATCGATTTGTACATTTGTGCTGATCTTGAAATTATTCATGGTATGCTCATGTCCCCTGATTATTTATGGTGCATGCCTATACTTCGATTCCAAGTTATGATGGCCAGCACAACGCATTTCCCCATTTCCTATTCTTTGAGGGATCACATTTGCAGCACATTTTCATTTCCTCATATCAATGCAGCTTACACTGGCTCATGATGAATGGTGATCGAATGTTCAGTGGTCATGTCTTCGGTTATTTATGGTGCATGCCCATACTTTGATTCCATGTTATGATGACCAGATGGCATTTGACATCATTAGTTGTAATAGATTTCTGTTTATGCAGAACCCCATACATATTACTTAGCCAATTTGGAACTTCTTATGTTTTGTGGTGCATTTTGGTATCAAATTAACCAAGTTTGGCCTCTGGCTATGTCAGATGGTGGCAGATGTTGTTTTCTTGTAAAAAGGCTTGAAATAACTGCTTACTTGTTTGCTATTAATAAAAGTTTTTTTCAATAAAAAGAGAACCTAAAAGGCGCTGATCAGAGATCTCATTCCATGCCATGAAAAGAGAAAAAAGTAACATGCGAAAAAATTAGAGTTCATGCAACTTTGTAATCTCATATTCCAAATTCGTCAAGAAAATACTGATAATGCCTTTTTTAAATGTACAAATATAACATAACACCTCTAGTTAGCTAATTGGATGACCATAAGAATATAAAAATATAACATAAATCGTCTGCTGACCTTCGTAAATTAATCTGGATTAACATGATAAAGATTGACTGCTAATTAACTGACCATACCATATACAAAAATAACATAAAGTGTCTGCTGACCTGAGCAAATTAATCTGCATTAACTGACAACTATGGACTACGCTGGCCTAGAAGGTAATAATTTTAAGCTGTATTTGCCTGGTTCTTTTTGGTCTTTGGCAGTGGTATTTTGAACTTTGGTATCAAAACTGTGCATTGGATCTCTGCTGACCTGAGCAAATTAATCTGCATTAACTGACAACGATGGACTACACTGGCCTAGAAGGTAATAATTTTAAGTTGTATTTGCCTGGTTCTTTTTGGTCTTTGGCAGTGGTATTTTGAACTCTAGTATCAAAACTGTGCATTGGATCTTAACCGACAATGCCATGACTCTCTGTTCTATATGCATTTGCATTGTTCAACAGATAAAAAAGTGTTGTTTTCCTTAAGCTCGTGTGGCAGGCTGCAGCTTACAACAAGCTTTTCCCAGCTCAAGGTAGGGACTTGCTGCCCTGCAGCTCCCCTTGTTGTTACATGAATTTGCTTCTCATTTCAACAAATTATATTATCCTTTAATTTTTTATGGATGAATTTGTTATTTTTTTTTACATTTTCATATGGTCTAGTTAATTATACATATTGTCTAATTAATTATACACATATATAGATAAGAAAATTAATATATGAAATCCGTATAATAAATCAAATTTCCTTTACAATTTTTTAGCAAAGAAATTATAAATTTCATTTTAATTATTAAATTGTAGATATTTATTAATATTTTTTAATAAAAATTCTTTTGGCTATATAGTACTGGGTGGAATTAATTTGAAAGGGTTATCTTTGTAGAATTGAGGCTTCTGTGATTAGTCATATTTATAAGAAGAGCTTCAGCGTAAATCACATGAAAAAGACATTTGTCGACGCATTACGAACCAACTAGTGTGGTTCATCGTTAGGACAAGCTGAAGAAGCAGATCAGGCCTAGCAAGTTAAATAGACTGAGAAGAGACTCCAACGACTACATAATGACAAACCGGGATAACTACGGAGTCTCTGCATCTCTTCAGAAAGGCAAGATATGTCTTCAACTTCGAGACCTGCAAGCGTGCCCATTCAAAATGTTGAACTTTAGATGCAATGGCTGTACCGTGTAGGGAAACAATTGTAGAATTGAGGCTTCTGTGATTAGTCATATTTATAAGAAGAGCTTCAGCGTAAATCACATGAAAAAGACATTTGTCGACGCGTCAACAAATATCTTTTTCATGTGATTTACGCTGAAGCTCTTCTTATAAAAAAAAGTCTATCATTTATTTAAAATTTAATAGAATAAAATTTATAACTATATATATAATGATTAATTATTCAATTAAAAATTTAAGATGCATAATTCAAATGTATGAACTAATTAATTACATATTTAAAATAACTAAATATTTAACCAATATTAATAATTTATATTTTAAAATAATTTTAAAATATTTAAAATTTATATCTTAAAAATAACTATTATCATCGCTATATAAAGCTAGATACAATTATCTTATATATATATATATATATATATATATATATTATATATATTATATAAAGTGAAGATACTTTATTAATATTTAATTTATTGCTATAAATTTCAGTTATATTAATTAAATTATATATAATATAATAAAACAAATTAAGTGAATATTATTAAAATATTATTTATATATATAATTATTTAATATTTTTTTCCAAAAGAAATCAAAATTAAATAATTAAAAAATTAATAACTGTTTGAATTTCAGTATTGATCTTGTTATTGTAAAAGTGTATAGATTAAAATATTATATATATATTTTTTTTAATAGTTTAAAAATAAAATTTATTTTTAAAATTCTTATATATTCTATATATTTATATATATTTGTATAATTTCTTAATTTATAGAACAAGAGAGATTTGAAGATATATGGTATTATGGGAAGGATCAGCTAATTGTTGAAGTTACTTGGGTAACATAAAACATTCTACAAAGCCTAGAGTTTGATCGCAATGGTTCTGCAGAATCACAGTAAGTACGACTGACCAGGCGAGGAGGCAGATCCGAGCAGTAGATGGTAGGTGCAGGGGATCCCACATAGCAGGGTCCCAGGGCTACGGGCATACCTCCTTTACCCTACTTTCTCTTAACCTGCAAGTTTTTACTGTGTATTACAACATTGTTTTTACCCTTTCTATGCCTCCTCCATTTAGGGTTGTCGTCCCTCTTTTTTTTACCTTTCCAACCTCGACGGTTACAGGGAGCTGGCGCTTGGTCCCCCCCAACAATAATGGACCTTGATATGGTCGACTACTCGGAGGACCAGTTTCCAAAAGGATCTGTCCGGTCATCACCGCATCTTGCAAAGGTTGATCACATTCCATTTAGCAGGGATCTAAATGAGGCCATAGATGACCTGCCTTCGATCACTAAGCTATTTAGCCATCTGGTCATCCTGTCGGACGTGCCCCCTACCTGGCTGTCCCTCTCTACGCCATTGTCTTCCCCGTCCTTGTTAGGGTTTGTTACCGACTATCTAAACCCTAACCTATCGGAGTCTTGGGCTAACCCTCCTTACGTCCCCCTTCCTTGCGGGACGTCCTCCATACTGCACTGCTTGTCCGCTCCCCCACATTCAATGCCTCCATCCTCGTCTCTGAGCCTTGATCCCCTCCCTGGTAACCCTATTGGCCCCCAAAATCTCTCTGGCATTCCTAACCCTCTTCCTCCCCCTGACTCTAAGAGACACTCTACTCCTGAAGCTAACGTTGACGTGAGGGTTCCAATACCAGAGGAAGCGAGGCCCCGGAAAAAGGCCAAGTGCTTCAGATCAAAGATAGAAGACATTTTCCTAAGGCTGGAGGAAGACATTCAGTTGGCAGAATCCATGGACATCACGGACAGGGTCCTGGTCGGTTGGATTCGTGGTCAGAACTATACTGCAGAAAGACTCAAGGCTTGGGCATCAGAGGTTTCAGGCCACTGACTTGCGGACTTGCCCATGGTACAAACATTCATGTGGGTTTGGTTCGCCTTCAGGTTCGCACAACCGGGCCACACGAATTGGGTGTTATCCTCCTACTGGCATTTTGACCAAACCTCGATACATCTTAATTGATGGTCACCTCTGTTCAATTTGGAATCTGAACAACTGAGGATTGGACCTATCTGGGTTAGGCTACGAAGGCCCCCCCCTCATTTCTAGTCAGAGGAGATTTTTAAGAGAATAGGGAATTCGCTCAATTCGTACATGGGCTTGGACAAATCCTTCCTCGTAACAGGAAAGATGGCATATGCTCACATTCAGGTTCATATGGACATGTGAGGGGCACTACAAGAGTTCATCACTATACAGTGGAGGAACTTCACCAGAAAGCAAATCTTGGATTATGAAGATGTGCCCTATAGGTGCCGCCGCTACCATAAGGTCAGCCATGTATTCAGGGATTGTCCCCTCAACACCAATTGGGCACTGAGGCCAAGGGAAACTGAGCAACAAAATGAGCCACCTTCAAAGCCGGTTTAGCAAGCACAGAAAACAACGAAACAGTCGAACCTCGGAGCAGCTAAGACAACTAATGATGTTGATCCGAGACCCAGAAAGAAGTGGGGGAAAGCTCCACTTAGGCCACCCTCTCCATCACTGATGAGAGCTTGGCAACTTCAGGGGAGACTTTTGCGGCGGGTATGACTCTCTCTATCTCCCCTTCTAGTATTTCTACTTGTGGAAATCGTAATGCATATGCATTGCATTCACTTGGCTTTTCTTCCCACCTTGTGGGTTGCGTGATGGCTCCCCTATCCCCTCCTTCGCACTCCTCCCCGCTCCCCTCCCCCCCTCTGTTTCCCCTTCCCAATATTTCCTGCCCTAATTTGACACCTTCCCCAATTAATCCTCCCCCCCAACCTTCCCTC
>APFE030618886.1:0-37247 GCA_000404065.3 Pinus taeda
CTTGTTTCTAGTCATAGTCTTATAGGTTTTGAGTCATCTCATATAAATAAGTTTCATTCTCTTTTCCAAAAAAAAAAAAGGTTTCATAGCCTCATTCCATGTCCTAAAAGCCTCACCATGTGTTTTGACGTCAGTTTGATTGCAAAGGATTGATGTTAGTCTTGGTCTAGTCTTTCCATGGTTTTTTTAGAGTCTAAGATCTAAAAGAGAGTCTTGTTGGTATGGTCAAATAGGTTCAATACTCTATTCTTGCTTATCACTAGTCCCATATCATGTTTTGAAAGTCATGTGTTTAGAGATTTGAAGAAATTTTGAAACTAGCTATGAAATCACTGAACTAGGAGTTTTCGTAGCGCGCTACGAAATCCCTGAAAAAGCCTGTTTCAGCATTAAAAACTCTGGTTTATGCGTTTACTAGTCAACTTCCAAAAGGTTTCTTGAGCAGCGGAGAACTCAATTTTGAAAACTGAAAGAGGATTTTCTTTCTAACATACCAAATACAAAAATATCTTTCAGTTTCTTCAAATTCATTATGAGGTAGGAGGAATTTATGGTTAAACTTGCACTACGAAACTGCTAAAAGTCAAGCTTGGTCTTCTGGTTTTAGCAGTATTTTTCAAGATCCGTTTCTGGTTATAGGAAAACACATTGTGGAATTATGAGGCACATTTCTGTTCATAAAATTTCCATCTACAATAACCTATCTCAATTTCTTCATAAGTGTTTTCAGTTGGGAGATACTAAGATTTCATTGAGACCCTAATTTCAGAAAATGGATTTTTCCTGTTTGACACGTGTTTTTCAAGGACAGATTCTGGACAGCTGGAGGAATTTTTAAAAAGAATAGGAGAGGCTTTTGTTATGGAAAACATGGGCTACAAAAACCTCCTTCATTTTCGTAAAATGTATCATGGATGAGGAGATAAAGGCTCTATCCCACGTGCCAATTTTCAAGGATCTAAACCTAAAAACAGGGAAACATGTTCCCTAATTTCTAGGGTTTGTCATCAGCAGTTGGGTGACCACGTGGGAGGCTTCATCAAATTAGACTTCATTGGATTGCAGCTATCAAAGAATACATTTAAATGCTTAGATAATGTTGTTGTAATCATAATAAGGAGTTACACTCCTAGTTGTATTAGGTCTCTAGGACTGCTAGTTAGCTGTCAAATGCATTTAAAGGTTTGTTTTATGGTTAGAATAGGTGTCACTGATGGAAAATTCGAATTATCTTGATGAGGGATGATGGAATCCTAATTTTAAATGCTATATATAGAGCAAGAGGTCGAATTAGAAAAAGGTTGGAGGCTTTTTGGCTCAGCTACTGCTCTATGTACAGACTGTGTATATTTTTAACCTAATGCAGATTTCTACTTAGACAACTCAAGATTCATGAAGAGTTCTTGTATGTTCTTGTTTTGATGGCATCTTCTAATACTTGCATTGTAGTGGTGTTTACTTATGATACTCAGAACTCATCAGTGATGCTCTGACTTCCTTCATAGATAAACTAACTATGTTTCACTGTTTTATATTTTCATTTCTGCACTTGAACTCTATAATGCCTTGACTTCCATGCTAGGTAGAATGTTTTGGCTTCACTACTCAAGATTCAAAGAGAATTCTTAATGTCATATTGTCTCATGGCTTTCCTCTTTCACTTACTTGCAGTGGTATGAATACATGTTACTTAGAACTCATCAATGATGCTCTAACTTACTTCATGTATTCATAAACTGTGTTTCCTTGCATTCTATCTTTGTTTTGTTGATGCATAAAAACTCTCTATGCCCTGACTTCATGTTAAGCTGATCTTGTTGTGGTACTGAAACAATCTTTGACTCCATAGCCCAATGGTAGCCAACCTTCATCTTTCAACCTATAAACATATATAATCACAAACCATATAGTTAGCCTTCTATCCATATCTTTAATCAAAATCATTAACCGTTTGAGAGAGTCTCTCAGGCTGAGAAGGCTAAGCCTCAGCCAAAAGTTGGTTTGAAATAGTTACTCAAAGTCTTCCTAATCAGTAGCCTATCAGGGGTGGATTTTTGTGATAACACATCGAACACAACATTTGGGAAGATTAGGTGAGATTAGGTGCCATACATTAAGTACTTGGTTTCGACTAAGGTGTATATTGTGGTTCATGGATACTTGGTAAATCCTCTTGCCTAGATTATTGTTTTTGATTTTTTTTTATTTTTTTTTTTTTTTTTTTTTTTTTTTTTTTTTTTTTAATTTATAAAATTTACTGCTCACAATAACATTTCTTACCTATGCACTTCTCCTTGGCCTCATTATGCCTTATTAATGGTGAATTTTAATTGAATCTAAAATAAATCACCTCCTCTCCTTTTGTTTTTGAGATAGGTCATCATGGCAGAACCACTGGGTTCGCCTTACCTATCCACTTCACAATCTAACACTGAAGGGTCACCACAAGGAACCCACCCAGAGATTTTAAATTCACTTGAAGGTCAAGGTTTTGAACTTGGAATAGTCTTGAGTATTCAACCCCTTGCTTCTCATTCTCCACCTTGAGAGTCGTTGTCATCATCTTAGGAATATGACCCAGAAAGTCTTTAGGTTCCTCAACATTTTTTTTTGTTTCCCCCAAATTTGCTTTATGATAATTTGATAATATCTCCTCAACAACCATATAATATATTTGATCATCTTAGCATACCTTTGGAACTTTCTTCTTGTTCATCGTGGATTCCTCCTCGCCAACTATTTCCACCCATGGCATCAAAAGGTGAGATTCCAACCTCTCCTTGAGATCCTCCACCAGAAGTCTCAACCACTCATACTATAGGCCTTGGTGATGAATCTAAATATCACTTTCCTCTTGAAGGCTTTCCATACATGACTTCTCCTCATATGTAGAGTTGGGCAACTCCACCACCTGAAAGTAGTGAACATTTATTCCCGCCAGGTTATACCTCTCTTAGTCATTTAGTTTTAGGTAGTCCAAGCACATATTCACTTTATCATCAACCGATATGGTCATATTGAATTACTCCTACCTCTCGCCCATTCATTTTGAACGTGGCTTCCCAGATTCCTGTTCAAACTATGGTTTCTTTGGTTCTTGTTTAACCTACAATCACGATTGGGACATGTAATGTCCCTATAAGTTATTCAACTCCTCTTTCAACCTCTACAGTGGTTACACCTCCTCTGTTGAGGTGGAAATATGTACCACCCCCTATCCCACCACATGGGGGGTAACCACCTCCTTGATTTGTACCTCCTATTTTTTGTGGAACCTATGTGAGTGGATCCCAAACTCACGTTATGGGATCAAGTCAAATTGTTGGTAGTATTCCTTCTAGATTTGGTCAAATTCCTTATCAGCAACCTCTTTCAATTCAAATACCTTACCAACATCCATACCCTCTTTATGGTTCACAAAAACCTCAAAATCCACCTTTCAATCAATATTAAGGATCCCAAATGTAGTCTAGTCCTAATCCCTCATTTGGGTCGTTTGCTCAGTTTTAGTCTTCTTCTGGAACTTATGTTTTAGGAGCTGGTAATCCTTTACAGGAAGGAACCTATCAATATTAGTAAGGAACCTATCAAATTCCATGAGGAACCTATCAACAAAAAGGACCTTTTGTACAATAAGGACCTTACATGTAGCAAGGGTCTTATCAACAACCATTGTAGCAGCAAGGGAAACCATTGCAACAACAAGGTCAACCATTGCAACAACAAGGTCAACCATTACAACGGTAAGGTCAAACATTGTATCAACAAGGTCAACCATTGCAACAACAAGGTCAACCATTGCAGCAGCAAGGTCAACCATTGTATCAACAAGATCAGTCATTACATCAACAATCCTATGCTCAATACATATCACAAGTTGTATATCCCCCTTATGGTTCTCAATGACCTATGTCGGGTCAATATCAAACTTCTCTAGGTCAAAACCAACCATTAGGGAATTTTGAGGTGTAAAATAGCATCCTAAGAAAATTATAAAATAATAGTGGAAATAACAAAAAAAGATTAGATTACATTATCAAATTTTAGAGGGAAAAAAGAAGAACTATTTTTTCAACTCATATTTTCAACTTATCCCCCTATGCGTAGCTCAGATTTCGAGCAAAAACACTTGTTGGAAGAAAAATTCGATTCCTCATTCAAGGATTACCCATGTTTCATAATTTTGATGGACCCTACACCATGAAAAATGAGAAATACATGAAAAATGTGATTATGATCACGCTTTTTCATGTATTTCTCAATTTTCGTGTAGTAAGACCCATTGAAAGTATGCAACATGGGTATTCCTTGGATGAGGGGTTAAATTTTGAATCCAACGAGTACTCCCACTCGAGATTTTAGTAAAACCTTAGGGCGATAAGTTGAAAATACGAGTTGAAAAAGTAGTTTTATTATTTTATTATTTTTAAATATTTTTACTTTTTTACTCCAAAATGGTGAATCTTCCCCCATGGTTGACATCATAACCTTGAATCCTGTTGGTTCTTATAAAGTTTATTTTGGTTGTACATTTTTCTTGTGAGACCCATTTTAGACCTCAAAATTCCCCTAATGCTCTGTGGGGGAAAAATCAACCTTTGTATGGTCAAAATTCCTCCCAGTGGGGGTAATATCAAAATCCCCGTGGTCAAAATCTACCACTATGGGGGAAAATTAGTACCAACGAGGTTGGAATCCTTAATCTAGACCTTATGAAAGGCCTTTTGATGCTTTTTAGTCCTTAATTGTTGTTTTTAGCTACATTGGAGTTACCAGACGTGTTGACGCTTACAAACGACCCAACAATTCATTCATGATATTGGCCTTTGGTTCCTATCAAAATTCATGGCGATTGTCCAAAATTTGAAGGGAAGTATGGAGAATACCCCCAAGCTCATGTCATGACCTACCATTTATGGTGTTCGTCCAACTCTTAGGTCGATGATTCCATTTGATTGCATCTTTTCCAGCTAACCCTAACGGGCATTGCAACCAAATAGTACATCAAAATACCTCGAGGTGCCTTTCAAGATTTCAATAATTTGGTTATGGCTTTTCTTACTCACTTCTAGCTACTGGTTTGGCATTAAACTAGTGCCCATCTCCTAATGTCTTTGAAACATAATATTGCTACCTACATATCCAATCATATCCATGAAGGAAGATGTCGACATCGTCTTATTAATTTTGAAATCCCTGAAGAGATTGTAACCGAATGGTTCACTAAGTAATTCATTAATCAAATCACCAAAGACATAGCTATGGGTGGCTGTGTGACTGAAGAAAAAGCCATTTCCCGTGCTCAGTATCTAGATTTCGTATATTATCAATCTAGCATGCTTTATGATCTCTTGCCCGATGCTCTACGACCTTCAACTGATTCGACATCTTCTAAACTATGGAGACACCACACGTTGATGGTATTATTAGGTCAATGGCTTAAAATTCTAGTAATGCTTCTTTTGCTTCTACGAAGCATAAATATTCTTCGGCTACTGTACCTTCTCCTCTTTCGAATACTCCCAAATATCTTGGTAAAACTTTTGAGGTGAATGTTGTCCAATCTACCACAACAGACAAATCCTCTAAGGGAAAAGAGAAGAGTAAAGGTAAGGCTAAATATAATACCCCTAAAAAGGATCCTCCTAAACTGTCTACTGATGATGCATCCATATGCAAATCAAAATATCCTTGTCTTATACATCATGAAGATCACTATACCAAAGATTTTCCCCACCTTGTTGAGGTTAGTCGTCTATTAAAAGGCACCCCAGGGACATCAGCTTTGTTGAAAGAACCCTTTCCATCACATCAGACTTCACTTGTAGATCAACCTCAATCCTCTATATCTTTAGAAACTCAAGTTTTTATGAGTGGAATGACACATGTCTCTATTGTTAATCAATCAAAATATTATCACACTCCTACCAAACCAGTTGTGGAAAATGATGCCACTACTACGCCTTATACCTCCACTCCACCCACTTCTAGTCCTCTTCATATTGAATGACCTAGTAATGATTCCACTATCCCACCACCTCCCAAAGCTATTCTTCAAAAGTCATCATATAATCTGAATGTGCAAGATGCTCAACATTATGATATTGTGGACGATTTAGCTCAAGCACCTTCGGTAATGTCAGCGTTGGAAGTCCTCCATACTTTTCCATCGCAAAGGAAATCATTACTATCCGCCATAGGATGGACTGATCCAACAGATTTGAATATGATTATTTTCTACCTTGAAAACCACATTCCTCATCTCCCACATCAACTTTCCTTCTTGATACAAGTTATTATCAAAGGGAAGATTATTCATCTTATTGTTATTGATGAGGGTCTTTTTACTTACATCATGTCCCTTTCATGTTGGAAATCTATTGGCTCTCCACCTCTCAAACAGTCCCCTAATGCAATGGAAGCCTTCGATGGTAGAGGTTCTCATACATATGGTATTCTCAATTATTTTCCAATTCAATTGGAAGGAAAAACCATTAACCTAGAAGTAGAATTTGTCAATGCCAATCTAAATTACAATCTTCTACTTGGTCATAGCTGGACACATGCAATGTTTTGCATGGTTTCTACTTTATTGCATGTGATCCATTTTCCTCATTAAGGGAAAATAGTCAATGTCAATCAAATCGCCTTTTTCTCTTCCAACGCCTCAAATGGAAATGTGCCATATGTTGGGAATACTAATATCCCTTATTAGAGTGTGGGGGTGAGAGTATTCAATGACTCTTCCCTTATGGGAAATTATTCCCTTCCACCTCCAAATGTCACTTCAATAAACATGGTCTCGACTTGTCGTGATCCTTGGGTTATTCCCCGTCCTAATCAAATTGATAGTTTTGGCAATGTTATGTCACTTAGCCCCGTAGAGCAAACATATCAGGCTATCATTTTGGCTTCTACGACAACTTCTGAAATTCATGATCATTTTAGTATGAGTCTAGATGCATATTCGCAATATCCCTAGCTCAGTTCTTGGGATTCTATGGATCCTTTGAATGAGACATTTCCAACTAATGAGAGTATCACAGAAGTTATGTTTGTCAAGGAAACTCCATGGAATGATGCCCATCATCATTCCTCATTTCTCCTAAGACTTGGTGAGATTTCTTCTTTTCTAGAAACCCTTGTTTCTGATGTACTGACTCATCCACTTCAGACACCTATTTTGGTTCACTAAGTGTTGTCCGAAGGAAACATGGGAAACATTTCAACTATAATGCCCATCAAAATCTCTATCAAACCAGGGACTGTCGAAAATATCCATATCAGGGTTTCTTGTTCTCTAGATGAGATCAATATTTATACCTCCCTCTTCAAAGAATTTTGTGATGTCTTTTCTTGGTCATACAAAGAGATGCATATCCCTACCATGCATCCATGCCAAGAAAGTAATGCATGAGCCCCATGTCCTTCATATCAAACTCTCTTGCAAGATCCTCCTTGCAATATTTGATGAGCTTCTCTTCACCTGTCAGTATGAGATCATCTACGTAAAGTACAATGATCAACAACTTACCTTCCACCACTATGTGATACAATTTCACATCGGCTTCACTCTTTATGAAGCCCAAGCCAGTGAAGTAGCTATCTATCCTAGTGTACCAAGCATGGGGTGCTTTCTTTAGCCCATACAATGATCTCTTGAGTCGGCACACATGCGACTCACGGTCCAAGGTTTCAAAACCTTCGGGCTATTCTGTGTACACCTATTCCTCAATCATGTCATTGAGGAAGGCAGTCTTCACATTCATCTGATGGATACTCCAACCAATCCATGCAGATAGTGCCAAAATAGATATGATAGATGAGTACCTTGCCACAGGAGCAAATGTCTCATCATAGTCAATCCCCTCTACTTGTGAAAAGCCATGGGCCACAAATCTAGCCTTATTCTTCTCAACACTACTATATGTAGCTTTCTTTACCTTGTAAATCCAATGCGAGCTCACAACTGATTTGTCCTTTGGTCTCAGAACCACATCCCAAACACTGTTTTGAACTATAGAGTCATACTCCTCCACCATCACATTAACCCAAAATGGTTGATGCACTGCTTCATGGAAGGGAGATGGCTCTATCACAAGACATGAACCCATAAGTGCCATGTATCTGGTGTACCTCTCTAGTTACCTCCTCTGTCTGTGCTGAGAAGAGGGTACTCCCACATTCTCTCGTGCATCATCCAACAATCTGTCAACCTCTCTACTGTGCTTTGTTCCCTCTTTGGAAGACTCTGCCTAAGTGGATTTCTCCACTCCTGGAACCTCTGCATGTGTCTGCTCTACATCAACCTAAGGCTCCGCAACCTTAGGATCTAAATGTTCCTCCTTCGCATGTAGCTCAAGCTCCCTCTCAAGGGATACTCGCATGGCCTTCTCCTCATCAAACTTGACATCCCTGCGAACCACTGTCATCCGACTGGTTTGCATGTAGACCCGATAGTTGTGGGGAGTATCAGTGTACCCCACCAAGATCCCCAAATTTGTTGTTGGCTCGAGCTTCTTCCGTGCATCTTTAGTCACTTGGAAATAAACCGATAACCCAAAAATCCTACAGTAACCAACATCTGGCCTCTTACTAGTATAAGTTTCCTTTGGTGTTTTACTCTCAAGTATTTGATGTGGGCTACAGTTCTGAACATAAACTATTGTGTTGTATGCCTCAACCCACAATTGTAGTGGTAGGCCATGATCATGAAAAATCGCCCTTGTTTCCCCTACTATGTTCCTGTTCTTCCTCTCGGCAACCCCATTCTATTGAGGCCTATGAGGTGCCTTCAACTCTCATTTAATCCCTTCTGCTACACATAAATTCTTAAACTCATTGGAGACATATTCTCCGTTGTTATCAATCCATAGAGCTTTAACCTTATTTCCTAAATCTTTCTCGACCAATGCTTAGAATTCAAAAAACTTTGTGAATTTCCGATCCTTTATCTGCACGAAAAATATCCAGAATTTATGCGAATAGTCATCTAAAAATATAACATAATACCTGTGTTTGGTGATGGATACTTTCGACAATGTTCCACACACATCTAAATGGACTCTCTCCATAATAGACTCTGCTCGACTGTCTCTATCTCCAAAGGAAGACTCGATGTATTTTCCCAAAGTACAACCCTTGCATGTATCAACTTTCTCAAGCATACCTTTGGGAAGATTGGTAGAGGTTTGTTGCAATATCTTCAAAGCCCCATGATGAAAGTGGCCCAATCGCCTCTGCCACAACTTGCTGACATCTCGACTCAACATATTTTCCACTTTTGAACTCAAAGAAGCACAATCCTCTACCTCTATCTTATAGATATTCTTAACTCGAATCCCTATCTTCTTTACTTGACTTGTGGCTATGTGTCAAAGGAACACCTTTCCTTTCAAAAAAATCACATCATAGACTCTATCCTCAAGCATGGCAACAGATACCAGGTTCTTTGTTAGTCCAGGTACATGCATAACATTCTTCAAGGTGAGTGGAGCTGCATGCTCCCTTTCAAAAGTAATAGTTCCCACACCAGTAACACTATACTTGCTGTCATTTCCCATCTTGATATACATATTGAGATCTTTCTCCTCCAGTTCACTGAATAACTCTTTGTCATTAGTCATGTGGAAATAAGCTCCACTGTCTAAGTACCTGACACTTCCCATCATTGAAGACACCATGCAAGCAATGAGAGAAAAGTCGAATTTGAATTGGGAGGAAAAATCCTCACCTGCTGCTCCTCTTGAGGATTTCTCCTTGGACTTCTTCAATGGACAATTTGTAGCAAAGTTACCCATCTTGTGACAATGAAATCATTTAACTTTCATCATGTCCTTCTTCTTACCTCTATGATAAGAATATGATTTGGAATGAGAAATTTTACCTTCCCCTTCCTTGCCTTAATTGCTAAGGCATAGTTCTCTTCATCATCAGTCTTTGATGAAGAGCCATCCCTGGTGATCCTCTCGATTTCATCTTGCATCAAATCCAACCATAGTCATTTCCAATTCAGTAGCTTCTCTTAACCATTGATAGAGTCCTTATAACTATGCCAACTCTTTGGGAGTCCAAGAAGAGAAAGAATCACCATAGCCTCCTTGGAAACTGTGATTCCAACACTTCCAAGTTCATCTCGACATTGAGTGAACTTGGTCAAGTACTTTGGAATCGTCTTGCCTTTCTCCATCTTGATTTTACGAAGTTTATCCTTTAGTTCCAACTTCCTTTGATCACCGTCAATTTTTTCCACATAGCATTTGGAGTTTCCTTACCATGGAGATTCAAGACAATGTGGTCTCGAACTCCCTCAAGGATTATCCACCTGGCCTTCTCCACACACTTCTTCCATTTGGCCAAGTTCTGTGCATCCGTAGCTATTGGATTGGGGTCTTCTTGATCAATGAATTCCCTTAAGCCATTATCTTCTAGCACAACCTCCATCATGTCCCTCTAGGCTATAGATCAAGCTACCTTCCAAGGCATACTCAAGCCTCAACCCATGGAATGCCATCTTCTGATCCTAAAGTATGTATGCAAATTCGACTTTCACCTGTAACCTAGAAAATCAAAACTTCGAAATCTCCTCTAGAAATCTGATTTTAAATCATCGATATCTCCCTCATCCAAACTCTGATTCGGCCGATTTGCTTTTCAAATTTGGGTATCGTTTCCCAAGGAATCCAAATATGCAAATTTTTTTTTTTTGAAAAATTTGCGTAAAAAATCTCATAACTTCTCTGCAAATTCTCGGCCCAAATTTTTTTTTTGCTCCAATACCATGTAGAAAAACCTGTAGATTCACAAGATCATGTAATCTACTAAAACAAGAGACAAGAATCTACTTCTACTCTTTACAATGGAAGCCCATAAACATAGAGAAAAGAATAATCAATAGAGGAAGAGAATCAAAGGCACATAACACAATAAATATCTGGGGAAAACCACAACTCAAAACTCCACTATCTATTTTGCATTAATCTAGAAAATCAAGATGAAATTACATTGCTTGTTCTCTCTAGAACAATCCCATCATTTAGCAAATTAAATCTTCAACTCATAAGCAAGCTCAAGGCTAAATCTTAGCCAATTCACAAGCTCTCCAAGTCTCTATTCCAATGTGTAATTCCTACAAATGATAGCTTGTATTTAAAGGGAAGTAAATCCTCTAAAATTATCGCAATCCCTCAAGGAAAAATTCATGAATGCATGTACTATCAGTGCAACTCAAAAAAATCTAACAAATAGTACACTGTCCCTGCACTTTAGTCACAACTGGGTCTTTTTCAGAATCAACATGCATTATTTTCTAATGGTGGAATCTTCAGTTAACTAGAGTAGCACTAATTAGGTCTCTAATGTCCCAACTGACTGTTTACTCACTATTAGTTCCTAAAACCGATTGGAACTAATTTAATTGGACTTAACTCAATAATCTGAGTTAACTAATTACAACTCATCCTTAACTCCTATAAGTTAGGGAGAACATACACGTCTTCAAAAATACTTCCAATTCAAATTTCCTAAATTAATTAATTTAATTAAACTTAATTAATTATTTTCAAATTGTTATGACAAAATAATTCTATTTTAATTCACAATTTTATTCAAGGAAAAATTAAATTGGAATTTCTTGTTGCCATTTCTCAACATGCAAGTCATTTTTCTTGGTCTCGAAGGGAATCAGTCAACCTGAAGGCACATGCAACAACCTGCTTGACTGAGAGGGATTTTTGCGCAATTTATGGGTGGAAGTTGGTCTAGCTGTCCAGAGGGATTGTGCAATTTCTGAGAGGAGCAACTGACTACTACCCATAATTGTGCAGTTTCTGGATTGAGTTGCACTGCTAGGCCACATTGCAGAATTTTCCAAACGAAGTTTGTTTGAAAGTATTGTGCAAATTTTGAGCCGAGTAGGCTACCATTTAGTTTTGCACAATTTTTAGAGGGAAGGTTGGTTCCCCTCCAGAATTGCGAATTTTCTGAGGGAGCTTCTTAGCCAACAGTTGGCCCAAGCTTAGAGTGGTAGCCTGTGAGGGGAGTGAAACAAACCATCATGCACAGGATGGAAAGCTGCTAAAAAACCAATGAAGCTTATGTACTTGACCATGAAAGCCTTGCTACTAAGGATGGTTGGTAGGGAGGCTTCAAAATGAGGCTAAGGCAAAATTTTTGAGGGTGGTTGTAGCAACTATAATAGGTTGGAAAGAAAAATGGAAAGAAAAATTATGGCAACAAGGAAGACTACCACTCACAATTATAAAGATGGAAGTGTTGTTTCCCTTAGCCTTCCACAACCTACAAGGTTAACACCACAACAATTAGAAGAAAAAAGAGAAAAAGGGCTTTGTTACAGTTGTGATAGCAAATACACTAAAGGTCATAAGTGTGCCGAGAATAAATTATTTTACATAGATTTTGAAGAGGAGGAAGAAAAGGAACAAGAAACATCAAAAGAAGAGGATACACACTAGGAACAAACCCTAGAGAAAGAGGAAATGAATCTGAACATATCTTGAAATGCATTGGCCAGAATTACCACTCCTCAAACTATCAAGATAGAACAACATATCAAGAACAAAAAGGTAATAGTGTTGATTGATTTGGGAAGTACCCATAATTTTATTCATTGTAAGATAGCCAAGGAATTGAATTTCTTCCTATATCTAGCATTAGAGTTTCAAGTGATGGTTGTAAGTGGAGGAACCATAAATTTCTCTGGAAAGTGCCATAATATCAAGCTATCCATGGGATAATATGTATTGAAGAGCCCATTGCTTTCCATTCCAATGGGTGGTGTTGATGTTGTACTAGGAGTCCAATGGATACAATAGCTTTTAATTTTCAAGAAATTTTCATGAAATTTTCTTCAGAAGGAAAGGAAGTTGAATTAAGGGGTATCGCAGGGAAACCAGAAAATATAATCAACTCTAACGGAATGAGAAAGCTTCTAAAGAAAGGACAACGAGGTGTAATTGCACAATTATGTTCGTTAGAGGTTCCCACATCAAAATAATTTATTTCTCCAGATCTCCAAAAGGTCTTGGACAACCATTCCAAGGCATTTGAGACTTCCAAAGGCCTCCCATCTAATTTTGATAATGATCATGCTATTCATTTGATTCCAGGAAGTGTTCCACCAAACATCAGGCCTTATAGATATCCCTATGCCCAGAAGAGTGAAATTGAACATATGGTTGCAGAAATGCTAGAGGATGGTATAATTCAACCTAGTCAAAGTTCTTTCTTTGCGCTAGTAGTATTGGTTCAAAAGAAGGATGGATCATGGCACATGTGTCTGGATTATAGGGAGCTCAACAAGCTCACTATTAAAGATAAATTTCCCATTCCTATCAATTATGAATTATTAGATGAATTGCATGGATCAATTTACTTCACCAAGTTTGATCTTCGTTTAGGATATCATCAAATCAGAATGAAGACTGAAGACATTCCAAAAAAAACATTTAGAACTCATGAGGGTCATTATGAATTTTTGGTCATGCCTTTTGGCCTTACCAATGTACCTTCTACATTTCAAGGTTTTGATGAATTCCATTTTCAAACCCTTAGAAAATTTGTGTTAGTATTTTTTGATGATATACTAATCTACATCAAGCCTTGGAGGGATCATGTTCAACATGTTGACAAGGTTTTCAAACTATTGGAGGAGAAACAATTATATGAAAAAATCTCTAAATATTTCTTTGGAGTACAAGAGGTGGAATATTTGGGTCATATTATATCTCATGAAGGTGTTAAGGTAGATCCTAGAAAAATTAAAACCATCAAGGAATAGAAATTCCCCACATCCATAAAGCATCTATGAGGATTTCTTGGGTTGAAAGTGTATAATCCCAAGTTTGTTAAGAATTATGGGAGAATAGCAAAACCTCTAACAAAATTATTGAAGAAAGATGCATTTTCATGGACCCCGGAAGAAATGAAGGCCTTTGAACATCTTAAAGAGGCAATGTGCCAAGCACTGGTCTTAGCTACGCCGTACTTCACAAAAACCTTTATTGTGGAATTTGATGCCTCAAGAAATAGAATTGGTGTTGTTTTAATGCAAGAAGAAAGACCCATTTCTTTTGAAAGTCATCCAATCAAAGGAAAGTATTTACACAAAGCTATTTATTAGAAGGAAATGTGATGCAGGAAAGTGTTCCCTCTGTGGACAGAGGCAACCCCTCTAGCCCTAGAGTGGGTCTAGTCACAAACAAGGACAAATCAACAATAGCTTTCCTTAAACAGTTAAAGTTGGAGGCCTACCACAACCGATGGTCGATGGAGTTCCATTGCGCTGCTCCAGCTTTCACTTCCTTCTCCTTAGTGAGTGATCAACCTGAAACAGAGCAAAGGAAATACAACAAAGCATGTAACCAGATACAACAATGAACTATTTACTCACAAAGTCAACAAGTCATGAGCTATCAAGTACATTACATACAAGACATAGGAAAACATCATTGCTTGCATTAATAATGAAGTGTCAGGCTAAGGACTTCATTAGCCTGGCACTTCCTCATGATTTTCCAGCCAATGTGCGTGTCGCGAAGCAAACTCCCTATTCACTGATCAAGTTGATATCATAACCTCGCTTCCTTGTTGTTAGTCCAAACTTCTTCTTCATGTTTTCGGCTATTTCTCTGTCCTTATCTTTCCCAACAAATTCTTCTGTGTGGTTCCGCCCTTGATACAACAGTCTTGTGATTCCCCATATTAGCATTGGGTCAATAGGGATCCTCTTCCCCATCCATAGACATTGATATTGCACCATCACGAGAAATTGTCTCACACAGGTCGTGCTCCTTGGGCTTCTTCTGAAGTGTGTTACATTTAACATGTTTGTCAACCCTGATTGTGCCAATCCATCTACCCACTGTTGTGGTTCTAACTTTGTTACACCACTCTTAGGGTAGTGTACTTGTTTTAAGTATCCATTTTGTGCGAACTATGGATATTTATCTATTTCATTGAAATGATAGTCCATGAACTTCATATGCAGAATCTTCCCAAGAGTTTTTCTAGCAAATGACCCTGACTTTGGAAATAAAGGTGTGAAGGTGCCATGCTTCACGTCCTTCGACTCTTTCATTGGTTTCACATTCAATTTTCTTGGTGGAATATATAGTGGGAGAGGTGATGGAAACGTTGCGCCATATATTTCCATTTGCACTTGCTCTACTTCTTCCTCACTATATCTTACTTGTGTGGGTTGCTCAATAGGTCTCTTTTCCTATTTGTTCTTTGATCTTTGTTCTTTGTTCATTTTCTTTGGCAAAGATCTCTGTTGTGTGCATAATGATGCCACTGCATGTGATGCTACTATGGGCATATCAGTTGATGTTGCTTCCATGACTTCGGCAAAGCCCTTCTCACTAAATATACGAATGAATTCTTTAGTCGTGAGGATATTGATGTGGAAATTTCTACAACTTCTTCGTAATGGAAATATTTGAATTCTCAATTCAACAAAGTGCCAAATATGGGAGGGACACAGCTTTTTATAACAAATATGAATTTATAACCCCATCATTAGCTCATATTGTGTTCATTAATTTCATATATATTGCTAGATTCAGTCAATATTTCCTCATAAATGCAACTTTCCGCATGTTTTAACGTTAACTTTCCCTTTTAACAGTCATATTTTTCCAGCAAGCTTTGACGCATCCCATATTATTGCAAACAACCCCTCTTATGTCGAGGCTCCTATGAACTTTGACAAAATCCAGGCTGTAGCGAAGTAACTTCCTATGTTGAAGCTCTCTTTGCAGTGTAGTTTATAGTCTAGTGCCCACTTTCCACTGCATTTGGCACTAAGAATTTTCTCCTTTATTTTTCAGAGCGAAGTTGTAGGGGAATGGTTGTCCTTGTATAACTTCAATCCACTGCCATTTACTCTTCCTTGAATCAATTATCCATTTAACTTTGTTAATTGAACTGTGCCTCCATCAGTAATATTCTTGATAATGTATGGGCCCAACCAATGCATTTTGAATTTTCCTGGAAATTTTACTAACTTACTGTCAAAAAGGAGAACAAGATCTCCTACATGGAACTTCTTTTGCTTAATATGTTTGTCATTCCAAGCCTTTTCTCTTGCTTTATGTATCTGTTGATGGAATCCTACTATAAATTTGTCTTCCTCTAAAGAAAGCAATTGCGACATTCTTTCCTCCATTATATCAGGGTCTTCCATATCTGTAAAAGTTGCAATCCTCAATCTAGGCATGATGTACTCCATGGGAATTACAACTTCTTTCCCATAAAATAATCTGAAGGGTGTTTTACCTATCAAATTTTTACATGTGGTCTTATAAGCCCATAATAGTGATGTAATTCTAAGGTCCTAGTCATATCTATTCACATTGCATACCTTAGTAAGTGTATTCTTCAAAATATTATTAAATTCTTCTACTATTCCATTAGCCCAAGGGTGATAAGGGGTACTCTTCTGATGATAAACTTGGAACTCCTCAGTGAATGCTTCAATAGACTTATTTAGGAAGTGTGAACCTTGGTCACTCATAAAAATATTCAAACATCCAAATCTAGACAATATGTACTCAAAAATAAACTTTGTAGCTTTCTTTGCACAATAGTCCCTTATTGGTTGTGCTTTAGCCCATCTTGTCAAGTAATCAGTTGCTGTAGTTATGTACCTTGCACCAGTCCTCTTTCTGGGTGGGTTGATGGGTCCAACAAAATCAATGGTCAACTTATCAAATATCTGCAATGTAACTTTTAGTACCAAAGGAATCTCATCTCTTTTGGGAGGCTTTCCTATTCTTTGGCACACATCACATACTCGATAGTACTCCTTCACATCTTTATATAATGTAGGCCACCACAATCCTTCTCTCAAAATATTTTGCACAATATATTTTCTTGCATAGTGTCCACCAGCTGCACTCCATGAGCCTCTACTAGAATCATTTGTCTTTCATGTTCAAGAACATATTTGCGTAGTATCTCATCTGCTCCCATCTTATATAATTGTCTTGCTATTAATGAAAATTAGCTACCTTAACCACTAGTTCTTTCTTTTGCTGCATAGTATACTCTGAAGGAGCCATTCCAATGGTCAAAAAGTGAATGATATCTACAAAATGGTCATTTTCAACTTTGATTGCAAATAACTGCACATCAGGGACATTATCCTCTATGTTGGTTAGTTCTTCCAATGTTTCTATTCTTGACAGATGGTCAGGTCCTGCAATCAGTCTCCCTAGTTTAACAATGATCTCAAAGTCATATTCCTAGAATAACAATAACCATATGCAAATATTTTCTCCTAAGACAAGCTTATTAACTAAGTACACTAGTGCAGAATGATCTGTAAATATTTTAAAGTGTGATCCCAACAAATAGTGTCTAAACTTCTACAAAGCATATATCATGGCTAGTCCTTCCCTTTCTGTAGTGGTGTAATTATTTTCTTCTTTAGATAACTTTATACTTTCAAAAGATATAGGATGATCAATCTCTCCTACACCAGGTTGTTCTAGTACCACTCCGAAAGCTATACAAGAGGCATCAACATGGACATGGAATTCTTTATTCCAATCAGGGAACACTAGCGTAGGTGCAACTACCATTTTTTCTTTCAATATGTCAAGGCTCTTGTAACATTCTTCATTCCACTGAAAAGTTAGATCCTTCTTCAATAATTTCTCCATAGGCATAGTGATATGAGCATACCCCTTGATGAACTTCCTGTAATACCTAGTATGTCCCAACATAGTGTGAAGTTGTCTTACTATCTTAGGTGGAGGTAATTTCACAATTATAGAAATATTAGTAGGGTCCACCATTATTCCTTGCTTACAGACAATATTTCCCAACAATATGCTGAAAGGTACATAAAATATGCACTTCTTTAGGTTCAAAGAGATTTGATATTGTCTACATGTGTCAAGAATAAGTCTTAAACTTCAAACATGTTTGCTCAATAATCCAAATACTACCCAATAATCAAAATATGCCTCTAAAAACTTGTGGATGTATTCATTAAAAGCTGCAACCACCACCCTAGAAAATATAGTAGGGGTATTTTTTAATCCAAAATGCATTACCGTGTATTGATATGATCCCCATTCTGTAGCTAATGCATTATTATTTTGATCTTCAGGTGAAATACTAATCCGATGATAACCTGAGAATCCATTTGTAAATGCTTAAGCTTCCTAACCTCCTACATTGTCTAGCACCTCATTTGTGAAAGGGGTAAGGAAGGGATCATGTAAAAATGCATCATTAAACTTTCTCAAATCAACATAGATCCTAATTTCTCATTGAGTCTTCTTATCTTTCACCACCATAGGACTCACCCATTCTGATTCTTCTACTAGTTCAATAATTCCTGTTGCTATCATCTTATCAAGCTCTACTTTCACTTTCTCCTTATACTTTGGGTTCAACATGTAAGTCCTTTGTTTGACTAGCTTCACATCAGGATTAAGGGGAATATTCATGACTCCTAGATCTCTTATTATACCCTTCATCTTTGAAAACTTGGTGGGAAATAGTTCTTGATATTCATGAAGTAACTTTATAGCTTTATTGACTATGTCTTCATCCTAGTAGTCTCCTATTGTTGCAAAATTGGGTTCCTTTTCTAATCCTATGTTCACCTTCTTGGTATTTAATGGCTTCGTTATATTTTTTATCTCTAGCTCAGGTCTAGTTACTTCATGATATCCTTCTAACTCTACTATGTCAATGTTACAATGATCTTCTTATTCATCTGGAGTAAGGTTATAACACTCTAGTGCATTTTCTATATATGCAGCCTAATCAGGTTGTTTCCATGTCAGTGGGGTTACATTCTCAAAGTTCCTCTTCTTCAAAGCTGAATGTTAGTATGAAACCATTAAACATGTTTCCCCAGTTTATAGCACCATGTCGAAGTTTTGTTTCTAGGTACCCGTTCTTAGGGATTGTCTCTAAAATGTATGAATGAATCCATTTACCGATTCTTGTTGTGGAATCTCCTTCCATGTTGTAGTGCATCACTGGATATCCTTCCTAGGATTAGTTTCACCATCATATTTTATCTCCATCTCTGTATTTATCTATCCAAATCTTATCCACATCATTATTCAATAGTCCTGCCAGCCTCTTATGTTCTTCTTGTGTGTATTCCACCATATAGCAAAGGTATCTTTCAGGGCTATATCCAAGTATGGAAACCTTTGATTTTTTGGAAATTGTTCTTCATAATCATTAAGAAAAGTATTTATATGACCTAATCCATCATAAGAAGGCATGTTACATACCTCAAATATCTTATAGTGAACTGATTTAGTAATTCTTGCACAACACCTTGTGGATACTTCATGCAATCTATTCTGCCACTTCTCGAACTCTTCTTCTGAATTTGAGGGACAAGAACTATCACACTCCCAAGTAAACTTATCTTCTGCAATAGGGTTAAGAAAATAATGTTCTCTCACTATCATTTGATAGACGTTGTCTATGTCAGTGGCACAATATTCTTCTTTGATCAGTTCTATATATCTTAATCCTTCTGATTGATCTAAGGGGACAATTATTCTCATATTGTTTCCTTCAAATATCATTTGTCTCTTCTTTAGATTAATTATGGCCATATTGTCAAATGTCCAGTCAATTCCAAGAAATGCAGGGTAAGGGTTACTTTCATTGATGATCTCTATTACTTCAAAAAAAATAGTAGTGCGAACTCCTTTAATATCCATTGTGACACCTGGTAGTCTTCCTAGAGGGAAGATATTTTGTTGGTTTTCCATCCTTAACTGAATAGGTGACCATTGTAGCTTTGGCTTACCCATTAATTCCCATGTCTTCTTTGTCAAGACATTAGCATCAAATCCAAGATCTCGAATAATTTGATCCATCTCATGTTCTCCTATCTACACACTAAGCCTCATCTCTCTTCTGGTTCTCTTCTATCGATGCAAATTATTGACTATGCACATCTCACTTCATGGTGTTTCTTTGGATGCACAAGAATATATCAACTCCTAAAGCCCTTCTAAACCTTTTGATATCTTAAAAATTTCATACAAGTATGCAGAAAATACTTTAAAATATCTACTTGATTCACTAAATCTTGGTCTTCTGTTGGAGCTCGATCCTATGTCAAAGATGATGACACATCATGGTTACTTTTCTGATCGAGCTTTGGTTGTGTATTAAAGGTTGAATCTCTAACATCGATAAAACTTCATTTTTCTTCCATAAATACTTATTTATATTTCTGAATATCGAAAGAAAGAAATTTCTCAACAATGTTTTTGACCCATGCACTTTCATATTCTTTCTTCTTTCTATCTGTTTTATCACTACGGGTCACAACTCCACTTCTAGTGATAATACTAATTCGAGGTTCATTGATCCTCATTTCAGCAGCCATCATTTGAATATTCTATGTCAGTTGTTGATTCCTTTTTTCTTTCATATTCACCATAAGTACATGACATTCTTCAATTACATGGTTAATGGATTTATAGTACTTACATGTCATTGTGGGGTTCTGGTAGTCTCTTGCAAAATGACCTGGCTGGCCATAATTATAGCAAATAATCTGTCCATGTCCTCAACTAGCTCCACCACCTCGACCTCTTCCTTAGTAACCTCCTCTACCACCACATTTTCCATTGTTGTCATGTCTGTGTTCTTTGCTTGCATTATATAACTGTCATCACCACACTCCATCATTAGTTTGTAAGCCCGAAAATTATTCTCATCGTGTCCTATTGATTTAAAAAAATTTCAATATAGATTCCTCGATGTCTATACATATTTCTGTAGCAAGTAACAGTCTTCTGAATGAAGTTGGTCTCTAGTCTTCCATATTTCTCACCACAGGTTGGATCTTGCATTCAAAGGATTTGGTATCCGCCCAACCATGTAATTTATGAAGATAGGGCACTATTCTTTAGAATGTCCCTCCGATTTGCACTTCGTACACCATACTTCTTTTCTAACTTCTTTTATTTTATTTATGTCTTGTATCTGTAGGGTTAGGTTCGCCAACGAACTCTAAATCTATTTCATGTCTACATTAGTATCTCATATAGGCGAAGCTTCCAATTTCATCACAATCTATAGAGCTGTGACTTGACTTTCTATCTTTTTTTGCATCAATGGAAATGTGATATTGGGTAGCAACAAAACTATAAACAATTCTTGATGTTTCTGCGGAGCTATGTTAAAGCTTAAAATATCCAGAACACCTTAAATCTCGTATCAAACTCCCAAACAAACTCAGTAGGTTTTTGTTTGATATCTTTCAACTCAGTGATGCACTGTGACTTAGAATTCGATTTTTAAAGTTTCTTACCAGTGTTGTTTTAATATCTGCAAACATTTTGTTCTGATTATTTGAATGTTTGATATATCATATCAATGCTCTATCTCAAAATGTCGTAACGAGCTACGCTTTATTTATATTCTCATCGTTTGTCTGCTTCGTTGTCCATACTACTCCACATAAAAACCAAAATTGTTATGGATCCTCCAATCCAGTACCTTTGAAAATGGGTAGCTTAATATCGTTAGCCATACTTCTTCCTGGAGGGGGAGGGGAGGAGTAAGGGTAGGGGGAGTAGGGGGAGGGGGAAAGATAAAAATACATTGGCTATTACTAGATTTTGGCTTCTACGAACTCTCAGGTTGGAAGGATGAATACTACGAAGTTACCTAGGGGTTATCAGGGAGGATTTATTCTTTTTCACTTTCAGATTCACTCAAAAGAGGACTATAATAAGTCTCTATAAAATTATTTGGTCTTGTCCATGAAATCTATTTCTGGTATCTACTTTATATCTTTTCCACTTCACATTTTTATGATATCTTGCTCATATTTATTTTCTCTTCTTCCAAACATAAGTAAACTAGAAGTCTGGATGCATCTGTAAAACTCCCTTTTCACACAAAAGCATCTTAAGCTAGAGTTTCATAGATTTTAAACTCAGTCCTTTGAAGAATTGTCGTTTTGCTTCACTGTAGGACACAATCGAATCTACCACGAACTCAGTTATGAATTCTACCAAGATACTATCAATCCAGAAATTGATAACCTTTGAAATCCTATTGCCAATTCTCTTGAGTTTCTGTATTAGTTCAGGAGTCCACACCATAGGATATTCACCTTTAAAACAATTATTTCTTTCGGTCAACCTCGATATCCACTCGTACAACTCCATAAGAAATGAAGTGAAGAAAATTTTGTATTGATCTGTAAAAATATACTTCTGTAACCAAGCTTTGGATGTGAGACGAGGGTTTCTATTTTAGTTCTATCCAATCTTGAATCTCTTTCTTTGATGGGTACCACATCCACATGTCCTTGAAACAGATCTGAGTCCTAGAAATAGAACCATTTTTTGGCTTGGTTTGGGCTGACCTAGGTTCAATCTATACTATGCACCAAAAAAACCCTCAATCACTGGTCCTTTTAGCAACAACTTGCAAGCAGGTTGCAGTATCACCTAAAGTGACTATGGGAGGATGTAGAACTAGGTTTTTATAGCCTTGAAGGATTAGGAGATGTGGTATTATTATGTTATCTTATTCTTAGCATTTATAAATCACATCGCTGCATTATATTAATCACTTAAACATGCCATATAAAACCATATACCATCATTGTGCTAAAATAAATTGCAATTTTAATACCTACTACTCTAAAATAGATAATAAGAAAATATACACATCAAATGCCAACGTACCATGGTTCACCCTAGTGTATGGATACATCCACAAGATATATTGCTTAATATAATAAATATTTAGACAACAACATTTCTTGACCTGTGCACTAAGCTATAGGTTGTCTGCGCACTCAACTACAGACTCAAGCCTCTGCGCACTCAATTGCAAAGCCTTGCCTTCTCTACCAAATTACAAATCACAATAATATAACCATAACACCGATCTGGATGAATTTGATTTGATGATTCTATTCTTATTGTTTTTCCCTATATATACTACTACATAGAAGGGTTACAAAATCAAAATAACATGGTCCAAATACCATGGATTCCCTAAAACAAGCAACTATGGTCCCAAAACCATTGACCCCTTACAAAATCACGTGTTTTTTACAAAAGTGGGGGGCTTCGACCCAACCCGAAGCCCTTACATAGCGTCACATATTTAATTCCTCAAGTTGCACTTCATTACATGATCCACTTTGCACTCTGTTGCATGCTTTTCCCCACAAAAGGCATGTTTTTTCCAAAATCTAGGCTAAGTTGGGTTGCGCCCAACACATAGTGAACAAGCTACCAATACCATAGTTTATTATGTTGGACTACATAGTGGTTTAAAGCCCCTGACACAATAATATAGACTTCCTTTTGTGGGTTCACTTGGAGATGTAAGAGCGAAGGATGTCATCATGCAAGAGATAAAGGCATTTATTGAGCAAATCAGGCAAGCAATAGATCAATAAGGTTTAAGATTACCAAGAACAATATTCTACAGTATGAAATTGGGCCAACTAAAGTACACATGAAATTATAATGGCTATGGAATAACATACAGTCAAGCTCCAAATAGATATTATCAAATGCATTAATTTAGTTATCGAATCAAAGTTCAGAGCATGCACTCTTACATCAAAAATTAACTCCATGTCCAAGCTACTAATTTTCCATTTTCTCCATGAGAGTTTTGACTTATTATATTTTTGTCCTATATAGCCACCATTTTGATGTAAATTTTCTTTTATGAATTAAGGTTCAAATATAAAATAAGTCCAAGAGACACTTGTGGAATGTGAAGAGTTGCATAGAAGTTCATAGGTTGTGGAAGTCACAGAGTCATGAGGAAGCTCAAAGGTCATTTTCATTTGTTATAAATACAGCCTCATAATTCAAGCAAAGGGCTCGGAAAGTTAGATATTGACCTTGGCTTTTCTAATGGTGCACAAGGGAGAAGATCATTCTTTTGAAGAGGTAAGTTGTAGCTTCATGTTACACTATTAGAGGTAGTGCTTCATCAATGCAACAACGTACTTGGACATTTCATTAATTATAAGAAGCTCATGGAGCCACACTCTTTCAAGCATGTATCGTAAATTGTGTAAGACTGTTCTTTAGATTTTTGTGGTATATGTTGTGTTATGTATACTAAATATAATGAACTATTTCGTTGTGTCAGCTATGAATCTTGTTTAATGGGTGTTGTTATGTGTTTAAATGATTGTTTTTATCTTGTGAACTTATAGGTTAATCAACACATCCTCTCGATTTCTCTCAAATATCTCTTACAGGATAGTACTAATACTTCTATATTAGAGGCTCATCCCTTATCACTCTTGTGTGGCAACTCCTTTTACACCTTACACTTGCTGTTACATAAATCTTACATTCTTTATAACCCAAAGTTATATGTATGATCTCTTGTGTATGTTTTGCAACCAAGGCATTCCTTTAAAATCACTTGCAATGGTGGTCAAACTTTATATCTGGATGGGGATCCTACACCAATCAGTGTGAGGTCTAATTGGGACTTCACATTAGGGAGACCCCCTGTATGTTGGCAGAATCCAACACCATCACACCCTTGAACTAGAAGCAAGGCTAGATAACAGATTGTCCTTGTAAGGTCCATTTGAATCTCTGATCTCAAATGGCTACATCTTTAATCATAGTCCCAAGGTGTTTTTCAAAGGCTTTGGATATTTGAATCCTTTCAGAATTCTTATATAACTTGTCACATTTAAACTTTGATGGAAAGTGTCCAACAATGGTCCTTGACTATGTGGTTAAATTTTTTCAATTAAAATTTTCAATTGGATTTTATTCTCAATATCTTCTTGCTTGGTTGTTCATCCTCATTTTGGATGGTCATGCCAAGAAATGGTGTTATTCTTTACCTTTTCTTCTATCCATTATTTCAAACAACTGGTTAATCAAGTTCATCATGTCTTTGACAAGTATGGTTATCAAAATGTTTTTAGTAGAAGTGATAAAATTAGCATAAAATCAAATGAATCTTTAGAACAATTCACTGATTTATTTCTTGACATTTAGTATGAGTTTCCCGATGAAGATATGGAATAGGAATATTTGGATGAGAAATTTTAGTTTTTGGTTAGGATTTCAAGGAAGTTTGTTTAATCATATAGACCAAATGTTCCTTTCGAAGATGAATATAAACCTTTGAAGGAGAAATCTATAACTCGTTTTATTCCTTGTCCCCCTTCTTTTCTTGTCCCTTGTGTTGTCCCTATTCAAATTAGGAAATATGAGAATCAAATCCATGAATTTTATTCGACAACTATTCCTAATGTTGACAAACCCAATGATTAGGAGTTACTTTTCCTCTCTTCTCTTTCTCAAGATGATGTTTCTCCCTATTCTATTAATCATTTATCTCATAGTCTTGTTAATAAATCTACCAATATTGAATCCTTCAATCATGTTGAACCTCTAGACAAACATTATCCTATTCACCCTATTTCTATTGAATTGTGCGATGATGATTGTTCAAGTTTTATGGATGATTTTTTTTTTTTTTTCACAAGAGGACTTAGATTTTCATATTTTTCAATTGGAGTTAGATCTGATCACTGAGTAATTTATTTCAAGCATATCTACCCCCACTCCCTATACCTTGTTTTAGAATATTGGTAGTGAATCAATTAATCTAACATAAGGGAATGGAGGTTTTTAAGAAAATCATTTGTTAGTTATCAATGATTGATGTGAAAACCTTGTTAATTTGCTTGACGGGAGTCAACCATTCCATGCATCAGGAAAATTTGATTTGGTTTCTTTTGTTTTGTTAAACACACACATGGCAAAGACAAATAGGAAAGATAAAACATGAGAGTACATTTTTTTATTAACAAATGATATACATTTATAGTACATGGTTTGACTGTTGGGTTCCACATCCCAAGGTATCTTGGACTTCGTTTGTCTATTGGGCTTCCACACTAACCCATAGAGGATTAGGTGTCCAACATTCCCCCCCTTAATCCGAAGGGTTATGTATGAGTCCAAGAAGAGAGTTGTAATACAAAATGTGAAAAAAATGCATGGCAGCACTAGGTTGAGTGCGCTCTCTGAAATGTTGGAATAAAGGGTGGTGGTTTAAGGATGACGACCAACACTGGAACGCTTAGTGTAGTTCCCAAAACTCTTCCAATTCTGGCATGAATCTCAAGTATTCTACTAGAGGAAGTGCTTCTAATGCTTTGAAGAGGGAAACCTTCAAGCATGAAAGGGAGGTCTCACCTCGTATAAAAGGGAGAACTTCAGCCTGAAAGGGAAATCTCAACCTGTGATGGTTTAAGGATGACCAACAACTCTGGAATGCTTAATGCAATTCCTGGAACTCTTCCAAGTCTGGCAAGAAGATGAAGTCTTCTACTAGAGGAAGTGTCCCCAACTCTATTCCTAGAATTCTTCTAAAACTAGCAAGAAGCTGAAGTCTTCTGCTAGAGGCAGTGTCCCAGATTACCAAGTGAAGGCATGCTCATGGGCATATTTGTCTCTAGCTACAACTCTGAATCTGGTGTGGCAGGTTGTGGCTCAGGCTCACTTGATGTGACTTTGAATCTTGTAGATGATGATCATTTCCCCCCTATCAGATACAAGGTGAGATGATGGAGAAAACTCAACTGCAAGATTGTTTAATACTTTAGAACAAGTTCTGACATGTGATTGGAATATCTTCTTGGCTATTGATGCCCATTGCCAAGAAGTGATCCATCCAAGATGAATCTTTGTTCTTGTAGGACGTTTGTTTCTGAAGCATCCATGTGAAGAATGGGTGGCTTTATGACACATGGATGAAGATCAAAACAATGTTCTTTCAAATGGCCAACTCAGTCACAGTGTTGTCATTTCACAATTTGTTGTTGTTTCTATGGAAGAGGAGTAGAATTTGGAACAGCTGGAGGTGAACTATCATGAAGGAATCCAACACTCTGAAACTGGATGGGCTTTGAGTAGTCTGGAATATGAAAGGACAAGTCCTTCTCATATCTGAGACCAGTTTTCTGTTTATTGTGGACAAGCTCTTCCCAAGGTCTAATGATGGGCTTGGGAAGTACAAGTTGAACTTCTGCATCTGCATGTAACCTTGCTGCTTTATAGGAGTCTGTTTCAATCTTCTGAACAGAAACAAGTTTAGAATGACTCCTCTATTTTAATTCTTCTTGCTGTAGCTGAGATTCAAGCTCCAAAAAATCAATTTTCTCTTGTGCATTTTGTAGATAGACTTGAATGTTTGTGAGAGAAACTTTGTTAATTTTTAATGTATCATGAGTAGTAGACAGTATCAGAGTTTTGAGGAACTCTAATACTTCATTGATTCTGGCCATTTTTTTTTCAATGTCAAAATTACACCTTAAAAAATGATCATAGCTACTACTTAATGCAGAAAAGTAATACCCACTCATAGTACACAAAAATATCTTTTATAAATGTGCAGCAAATAATCAGTGTGCAACCAACAAGCACCAATTACAATCCATTACATAAAAATAAGAGTTTACTCATGACCAGCACTATATTCTGACAATACAACCGACTAAACGTTTCTCCACAAAAGATTACTTTTATTTGTCAAAACAATCATTGCATTTATACAGCTCACCAAACTCTTATGCAGTAGTTGAATCAAGGAATCAATGCACATATAATGAGTTTTAAATACAGTGCCACACTGGGGCAACAACAACTGCAAACTTGCTTGGATCCTTCAAATACTCCTTCACTTTCTTAGCCAGTGGAAAAGAATAGTCAAGTTCAATAACGACTACTAATACATTCTTGTAACCATTGATGATAACATGTGGAACAACTGCAATTGTGGGATTACAGATCGCCAGAGAAAGAGCTGTACATAATCTCATAAACTACAAATTGCTTGTTGTGGTGTGCCAAAGTTGAACAACATGTATATGTCAAAACAACAGTTATGAAAACATCGTGTATATAATATAGATAGATAGATATATATATATAGCACATAAATTTCTGCCCTTCGCCTTGACATCTGTTGGGGTCGAAGATAGACACAATCACTGACTATGAAAATATGTATGGATTCATGAAGTGATTTGATAGCTTCCATGAGATCTTCCTCTCCCATAGACTTTATACAAATCTTCAATAATTGCTTCCGAGAAATGCAGGAGCCCATGAAATATTTTTATTAGAAAATCGATTTGTATGATTACGTCCTCGGTAGATATGTTTCCAAAAGCCATGTGTTACACAGTAATTTGTCACTGTCCTCATCTCAGTCCTTCTACTGTGTCATGTGTCAAATAAACATGTTCATATCTTCCCACTGATGTAAGAAGTTTAAGAAAATGCTGTCTGCTACTGCAAATTGACCCTCATTACCTAAGTTTTTGCCTCGTCGTGAGTAAAACCTTAATATATGTGACGTTCCCATGTCCATAACGGTCTCATCATGACTCCATCATAGGTGTACATCTGTTTCCCACGACGGTCAGATTTCTAGACCCGGCACGAGGTTATGAGTTGTGTCTAGTGACGATGGGTCTGCGTGCATCATCTCCTCGTGATGCTGTCGTGAAGAATTAGTTTATGGCCTGTGATGATTCAGATTGGGCAAATTCATTTCAACAATCAGCCTTTTGGATGTCTCTAGACCTGGTTGTTGGCATAGTTTGGGTCGGCCTTCCCCTCCTGGTATGGTAGTTCCATCATATGTGCTACCTTCCTTGAGGATGAGCTTCTCCTTCCACATTTCATGGAAACTCCTTCTCCTATTAAAGCACTCACCTTTGCTATGATCTGCTAGTTCTTTTGGTTGGGCAGTGTTGTTAGTGCTTTTAAGTTTGATAGATAGCTGGTGTGGGTGTGACAAGTGTGGGATTGTTGATAGCTTGTGGAAGGTTGTGGAGTTCCCTTAACTTTGTGTTAAAGCTTATGAGTGAGAGAGAGACATTGTATGTTGGGAGATTCATACTTGAAGAGTGAATGCTTGAGAAACATACTGGATGGACCCTCTGAGAAGACTTGTGACATCAAGACTTGGTTGTAAGCTTGATCTTGATTCATTATTAATACAATCAATGATGTTTTCCTATGTCTTGTATGTAGTTTACTTGATAGCTCACGACTTCTTGACTTTATGAGTAAATAGATCATTGTTGTTTCTCGGTTACGTGCTTTGTTTTTTTTTCTTTGTATTGTTTCAGGTTAATCACTCATTGAGGAGGAGGAAGCGGAAGCTGGAATAGTGTAACAGAACTCCATCAACCACCGGTTTGAGGTAGGCCTCTAACGATGACTGTTTAAGGAAATCAATAGTTGATCTATCTTTGTTGTGACTAGACCCACTCTAAAGCTAGAGGGGTTGCCTCTGTCCACATAGGGAACACTTTCCTGCATCACAAGTTCATGACTCCACTAGGGAGTTTGTCCTATGTTTTTCTCTTGTTTGCTTTTGCTTGATTTTGAGTTAATGTCTTTTGAATTTTGGGATTGAACCATTAGTGTTTTGGGTTACCTGGGTCAATTTGGGAAATCCCTTTATTGCCTGTAAGGATAGATTGGGCTTTGTTTTGGAGTTTTCATTTACCTTTCATTGTTTTTAAGGTCGTCACTGGGAAAAGCTAAATAGTCGTGCCGACGTTGTGTTGTCTCTGTCTTGGAAGTCTGTGCATCGCTGAATCCTGTCACACAGTTGCGACGATTCCTGAAATCGGTCTGTCATGTGAAAGATGTGTAATTTCACGATGGCATCGCTTTGTTGCTATGATTAGTGACTAATCAGCACTAGTTGCTTGTGTTATGCCCACGACGATTCCTGTAGAATTGTTTATTTCAATTCTGCCTCCTGAATTCATCAGTCTGGTTAACCTCTTGTTATCTTTCTCTTATCCCTTAGTTCATTTTAATTGCTTTTAGTTAAGGTGCTTACTTTTTGGTTTCGTTGAAGTGAATCTTGTATTTTTTGGTTTTGTGACCTGTTTTTCCAAGTTTTGAATTATTTGGCTTGATTACTTGCATGTCCAAAAGATTCATCGCAACCCTCCTAGTGGTTTGCTTGAGGTTTTTCCATCACTTGTTCTTGTTGATTGATGTTTAGTGTTATTTATTGAACCAATTTCCATATTGATTCGATTGTTTCACTACTAGACATAGATTACAATTGTTTGGATCAATCGGTTTCATGCTTGCTTGTTTGTTTCTTTAGAATTCAAAGCTATCAAAATCAAAAGATTGCATTCATTAGTATGTGAAAGTGAAAGTATATTTTTCATTCCAAGTTTTCATGTTTGAAAAATTAGAAGGAAAAATTTAAATATCTCATTAGTAGTATCAATGCACTATAGTGATTGATGTGTTTATACATTGTGTCTCTTGAGTGACTGCATTTGCTGATCTTGGTTTCGTCTTGGTTTGAGAATGATCTCTCTACCCTTCTGTAAGTAGGAGTTCATAAAAGTGAAAGATGCTTTATTCATTCTAGTTGCATCTTAGGTTTTGATATACATACGGTAAGTCTTGGAAATTGAAACAAATTCAAGATCAACTCTAAAATGAACCGAATAAACCTAACAATGCATTAGAACATAACACACATTATTTAGAAGTCTAGGCTAGAGACGTGCTCCGGCGTTGTTAAACCTAGTCACTATTGCTTTCACTTAAGGTTGGGTGATTCTTCCTTCTGTGACCGAATAGCTACTAGCATGAACTTGCACTCCCAGTACCATCGATTATATGTTGGGAGACCCCACTAGGTTATCATCCTATATCCTTAGGAAGCCATGTCTACCGTCTTGCAAACCATAACACACTGAACACAACATTCGGGAAGATTGACTGCTATATGGAAAGTCCTTGGTTTTCATGTGATTGCCAAGGTGTATATGCAGTTTTACGAGTTGTTTGGTAAACCTTTTTCCTAGTTCTCCAGAGTAGTCACTTTCATTCCTTTTCAAACTCCCTAAAAGAAAAAGTCCGTCTGAGCACTTGTCTTTTTAGGCTCATTAAATATTCAAAGGCGACTAGAGTCATATTTTCATCCTTTTCTCAACTCTCTAAAGATGAAAAGGTCAAGTTCTATTCCTGTGTCTCAAAATTTATTTGACCACGTTTACATTTACCTTGTTAGATCTTGTTTGCGTTTTAATTTGAGTAGGATTAATTTCCTTACTCATTAGTTTTCCCTAGGGTTTTTGAGTTAAATCATCCTGGCGGAATCACTGATCCTGTCCCCTGTTCCAAGTGACCAAGTAACTCCGTCTTCTGTCGCTTCTGATGTACTATTTGGTAGTGATACTCTTCCTATTATTCTGAGTATCCAACTGCTTAACTCTCGCACTCTAGAGGATGAGTCTTACGATATTCATTGGAACCCTATTTGGGATCCTTCCAAAGAAGACTTTCCCGTTACTCCTCCTTGTATTTTAGTCCCGATGTCTTACTTCGACATGGATGAGATGACCCCCGTCTCCAGTGAAGAATCCTTTGTGGCAGGAGGTGAAATTCCTATGTCTACAAAAACTTTTCCCTTCCGTGTCACTTCTCTTGGTATCTTGTTGCCTTTACGCTATAATTCTTTAGCAGATATCATCGGTTCTATATCTCCCCTTTTGAGTTCCATGTGGTCTTGTACCGTCACTCTGACTTCAGAGCCTTTTACACCCCAGGTTCACAATGTGACTGTCACATCTGTTTCGACTATTCCAACCATTTATGTGGCTTCTTCAACCCCTATTGCCAGTGCTGTCACTACATCTTTAGTGGTGACTACTGTTGCTGGACCTTCAGCTGGTCCTACAAATAGTGGTCCAATGGCATCCACATCTGGAGTTGTTAATCCTACATTAAGTGTCCCACCTTATTCTGGTTCCATTCTAGCAGGGGGCATATGATCAATATTTCTAGGCTCTTCAGAATCCAGATCTGCATAATCTATTTCATTATTATGATCCTCAAGAAAATCATATCTATCACTTTGGATCTATGCCATCTCAACCCACAGTTGAGGTCTCGGTTCCGTTATCTGTTGCTTGGGGCACCACCACTTATCATGGTGGCGAAGCACAACCTTCAAATGTTCAAGGACCACCATATCAAGGTCAGCTATCTTATGGGTAGCCACCTCATGGACAGTCGTATTATGGACAACCTTATCTAGGGCAACCTGTCAGCCCACAAGGACAACCCTTCTAGGGACAACCTTCGGCCTTCGGTGGTTCATCTTTTACCTACTTCAGGCAACCTTCTGGTAATCAAGGACAACCTTACATATAGCTAGGCCAACTCGGTATCCAGAAAGGCTACCCTTCTGAGCAAGTTGGTCAGCCTCACGTTCAGTAAGGTCAACCCACTGTCCAGCTTAGTCAACCCTCTGGACAAATTGGTAAGCCTCAGGTCTAACAAGGCCAACCAATTGTCCAGTTTTCTCAACCATTTGGTCAGTCAGGGCAACCCTCAGTTGTGCAAGGTCAACCTAGTACCAAACAAACTCAACCTTCTGGGAAAATGGGTCAACCTCAATCTCAACCAGGACCACCTTCTAGCCAGATGGCTCAGCCTCATCTCTCCCAGGGACATCCATCCGGGATTGCTCAACCGAGTGCTCAAACGCTCATTGTTTCTCAATCCACACCTAGTTTTTAGCACCAGATTGGGCTCCAGACCCAATCCAGTCTTCAAACTCAAGTTGGGCCCCAAACCGAACCTACTCATCAAGCGCAACTTGGCTCCCAAGCTCAATTTGGAGCCCAACTGCCTTATGGTTTTCAGCAGCCACAAGGGAAAACTCAAGTTTCCCCATACCAAAAGTATCAACAACCACAGGTTAACCCTTATCAGAATTTTCAGTATCCATATGTTGCTCTTGTGGGTCAGGTTGGTAATCAGTGGAATGCACGGGGTCAAATCCAGGGTCAACCATCCAGTCACATCTATAACCCCTATGGACAAAATCCCTAGGGGCCAAATCCGTTTGGACAAAATCAATGGGGGAAACGACAACTGGATGGAACTCTGGTGCTGTTTCTTATCCGCAGCCTCAGATGTCCTTCAACCCTCAACTACCCTTTTTGGCGACATTGGAATTACTAGACATGTCCAAACTGACCAATGATCCTATTCTTCATAATTCGTATTGGCCACCAGTTCCAACCAAGATTCTCGGTGATTGTCCCAAATTCGATGGTAAAGCTGGAGAAGATCCCCAAGCTCATGTCATGACCTATCACCTATGGTGTTCATCGAATTCGTGGCTCGATGATTCAATCCAGCTCTACCTATTCCAATGGAATCTCACTGGCTTCGTCACAAAATGGCATATTGAGTTGGCTCGTGGAACGTTTCAGGACTTTAACTCACCGGCTATGGTATTTTTAACTCATTTTCAGTTGCCGATTCGATATGAAACAGGCACACACCTCTTAACATCTTTGAAACAAAACACGACTATGCATATCTTTGATCACATCCATGAATGGAGACGTCGTCACTGTTTAATTAAGTTCTAGATCCTCAACCAACTTATGACCGACTAGTTCACAACTTCGTTCATTGGTCTGATAGCCCAAGACATCACTATGGGGGCATGTGTAACTGAATAGCAAGCCATTGCGTGTGTTCAGTACCTTGACTTGGTTTACTCCTAGTCTGGTACGTTATATGATTATTTACTAGACGATCCATGACCCAGAGCTTACCAAGCTCCATCAACACCATCCATTGATGGTGTCATAGGTTCCATTAACTCATCCTCTCGAAAATCTCCTGCCAACCCTGTGAGGCAAAAATCTAATGCTCCAAATGAAAATTCTTCCCAGGCTTCGTCTAATTCTAGTTAGACTTCTGAGGTTAATGTCGTTCAATCCACCTCGGTGGACAAAACCTCAAAAGGTAAGAAGAAGGGAAAATGAAAGAATAAAGATAATCAACCTAAGCAGGATCCCCCCAAGCCTCTGGCTAAGGAAGGTGTCAAGCACAAACCTAAGTATCATTGTCTTGTTTGTGATGAGGATCACTATACTAAAGACTACCCAAGATGGTCTGAAGTTAGTCGTGTGTTAAAAGGTGCCCCTGGGACTCCTGTTGTGCTTAAAGAGCCTTTTCCCTCATAGCAGACTCAAATGGTGGTTGATCCATCTCAATCCTCTTCCCCATTTGGCTCTCAAGTTTTTATGGCTGGGATAATTCCCATCCATATCACTACACAGTCAAAAGAGTATCCTCCGCCCGCTGGGAAGGAAACTAAGCTCCCCGCTAGTGTTCCTCTATCCAATTCGGGTCCACCCCATATCAAGCGACCTAGTACTGAGATGGTCATTCGACCTTCTCCTAAAGGAGTTCTCTAGAAGTCTTCTTACAACCATAATGCTCATGCTGCTCAGCATTATAACATCGTTGAGGACTTAGCCCAAGCTCCTTCGGCTATGTTCACATTAGAGGTCCTCCAGAGCTGTCCCTCCCAGAGGAAGTCATTTCTATCGTCCATAGGTGGCATTAACCTGGCTGACTCGGAACTGATCACTTTTGACCTGAAAAATCATGTACCGAAACTGCCTCACCAAATAGCCTTTCTTATTCAAGTTGTCATCAATTCTAAGACTATTCACCATACTATTATTGATGAAGGCTCTTCTACTTGCATTATGTTTATTTCTTGTTGGAAGGCTATTGGTTTTCCAACCTTGAGCCAGTCTCCCAATACCTTGGAAGCCTTTGATGGGAGAGATTCCCACCCTTACATATACTCCCATGGCTGCCTATTACTCTGGAAGGGAAGACGGTCGAAGTTGAGGTCGAAGTTGTCAATGCCAATTTGAATTACAACCTCCTTTTAGGACAAAGCTGGACCTGTGCCATGCGAGCCATGGCCTTGTCTCTATTTTGTGTCTTTCATTTTCCCCATCAAGGGAAGATTGTCACCATAGACCAGTTGTCCTTCTTCGCCTCTTCTTCTTTTGATGGCAACGTGCCTTTCGTAGAGCATACCTCCATTCCATATGAAAGTGTGGGTGCTGGAATTTTTAAAGATCCTGCCCTCATTGGTGTTTTTTCACTCCCACCTCCAAACATCACTCCCATCAATATGATTTTTGTTCATTTTGATCTGTGGGTTCTGTTGGCATTATGATGCATGTTTTGTACTTGATGGAAACCCACTTGTAGAAGAACAGCTCACTTATATATAACTAGAAAAATCTTCAGAAGAGATATCAGATGTGACAGAATACATGGGATGCAGAACAACTCAAAGGAATCAGTTCAGATGTAAAGAACAATGACAACTCACACAGATGACAAATCATAGTGCAGCAGGCCAGTAGCAAGGAATTTATGATCAGACTACAAGAATGAAGAAAGAAAAGTATATACGCAGGTTCACTATATACAAAGGCGTGTATACACGTGGTATTGATCATAAAAAGTCGCGTATGCGTATGCACTCACTTTCATGCAGAGAAAAGCGCGTACATGTGGGAAAATTTATGTTTTGTCCATGATATTTAGTCTGACATATTTGAACCTATGGTTTTGGTCCTTGGTATTACATCCGAAGTGATTGAACTTAGGTATTAGGTCCTTAGTATTGGTTCTCAATGGTTTTGGACCATGGTATTGAGTAAGGCCTAAGAATATAAAAGGAGAAGAATATCATTAGGCAAAGTGATCGAGAAAGTCTTGAATATCTGATGAAGTATGAGATCTAGTTTGCAGGTTATGGGTTCATGATACTTTGCTTGATCTGAGCTAAGGAGGAATCTAAGCAGTTGATGGAGAACAAGATCTAAGGATAGATCGGGATCTAATGGCTTGGAATGAATCATCTCTATATGGTTTGATCATGCTTATTCTAGATCTGTATACTAACACATGTAATGTTCTGTAAATGTTATGATCTAGGTATAACTCAAGTTTGGAATAGATGTAAGTCATGAATGAATATTTATAGACATATACACTAGTCGACTATGATAAAAGTGCGTACATACGCGGGTTAGAAACATCTAAGTAGCATATACCATATGAGCTATGATATTTGAAGTTACAGGTGTTTCTGGTTGTTGATAAGTTCTGATAACTATTTACTGGTATCAATATTCTGCATATTCAGATTGGTTGATTATGTTTTGCTTAGTATTGATGGATATGATCTATAATGGATCAGGATTAGAATGACTTATCTTTAAGTGATTTGATGGACTATATCTGGTTTCTAACATATGTATTATCCTTGTATATGAAATGATCTAGGTATGTCTGAAGTTAGGAAGTGTAGCAAAGTTATAAGTAAGTAATTAATGACATATATGCTGGTTCGCTTTGGTGAAGTTGCGTATACACGCAGGTTTGGCACTTCCAAGTAGTGTATGCACTCTGATGCATGATTTTTGATGATACAGTTGATTCTGAATATTGTTGCAGAGTTCAGTGTTCTGCTATGTGTTCTGGTGACTGCATTTTGTTGACAGATTCAGTATTTGGTGATTCAGAGATTGATGATGTTAGTGTTGATTGATTGTGCGCTTCAATGATATTGATGGGTCCAGTATGAAAATTGGATGAAACATGGCCTTCAGATTATGGTATTGTGGTTCAGGAGTATCTAGTCTGAAAATGTATGAAACGTGGTACCTGGAGGAAGAAAGAGAAGGTTGTAGCCTTCTGTAGGTTAGCACCTACGCACTAGTACATCAGCTAGTACAAGAGCTAAAGGGGGTGGTAGTTCCCTTCTAGTAGTAGCTGGAAAACGAGTAAAGGTTGGAGCATGTCAGTAGGCTAGCACCTATGTACTAGTAAATGGATCGACTAGTACAAGAGCTAAGGGGGTTGTAGCTCCCTTCCAGGAGAGTCTGGAGAACGAGAGAAGGTTGTAGCCTTCTACAGGTAGAAGCCTATGTACTGGTATAAGACTGCACTAGTACAAAACTATTGTAAAAAGAAGTTTCTTATTAAAAAGAATATTGAGACGACTTGTAGCAGGTGGTTTTCACCCACATTGGGTTTCCACCTTACATCATGGTGTTCATGTGTGCTTCTTGTGTGTGATGATCTTTTCTATTTTACTGCTCCTTTTTACTGTTCATATGGTTAATAATGTTCTGATGCACTCATTAAGGATCAACTAACTGAATCATAAGTTTACTAGATATACGCTCGTTGCATTACACATAGTTGCATATACATATGGTTTGCATTAACTGAAGTAACATATGTGAATCTTAATATGGAAATGAAAAAGTTATATTGATTTGATAATACTGATTCAACCCA